>CAUYRH010084128.1:0-18072 GCA_963574655.1 Perodicticus potto
ACCAGCAGTGTAGAAGTGTTCCCTTTTCTCCACATCCACGCCAACATCTCTGGTTTTGGGATTTTGTTATGTATATGAAACCAGCACATTGTACCCGTTGATTACACTATTGTACACAGCTATGATTTAATGATAAAGATAATAAAATAAAATAAAATAAAAGAATGTAAAAGCAAGTATCCGATGTACTCAATACTAACATGAAGCCAGTAGAGAATCTAATTCTCATCCACATAGGAGAAAAACTCATTTCATTTCAAACTGGGGGGAGGAGGAATGAGGGAGGGAAGGGAAGGTTGGGGTTGGGGTGCTCCCACTGAATGGGCACAATGTAGGGGTGTATGGCACACCTTTTGGGTGCAGAACACACCTACAAGAGGGACTATTCCTAACAAATTTAAATATTGTGATTTGGTTGTTTGTATACTCACATTATCCTGAAATTAAAAAACAAAATAATCACGGGCTGTAAATGGTATTGCCTTATGCATAAGCGGCCAAATCAGGTTTTGTTCCATTCAGGCCTCCAAACACAGTTTAGAGAACAAAGCTAACCATCACCACAATTCCTGCTCCCAGCACCAACACATGACCCCAAACTAATACTGCCATGCAGGGATGGAATGTAAATAAATATTTCTGGCTCACATTTCAGGAGTTTTCTAGAACATTTAAATGGATTTGAAAAATATTTTTTGAAGGATTGTTTGTACAAACATCATACTCTTTCCAATCCTTGTTTGGCATAGAGTTTAATCAGATTTTAAATGGCCATAATTCCATGTAAGGTTGTATGTTTCTTTTTTTTTTTTTTTTTTTTCAGGGAGTGTAAAACAGGACATCTGGGTTTTATCATTAAAGCACTAAAACATGTCCGGCATTTTTAGGAAATTTGGGCTTGAGTTTATGTTCTACAGGTGTCAGATATATTTGATAGAAGGTTGGAGTCTATTCCTTTAGAGTTAAAGGAAAAAAAAATATGCATATGAATTTTGTTTTGGATAATATTTGGCTAAAAACACTTGGGTTTTGACTGTTTTGTAGCATTTAGAAAAATAGTAGAAAATGGAAATATTTTAGTCAATTTTATATGAAATTATCTAGTTTTCAGATATTTCTTGTTTTATATTATAGATGCAATTTTCTTTTTGAGACAGAGCCTCAAGCTGTCACCCGGGATAGAGTGCTGTGGCATCACAGCTCACAGCAACCTCCAATTCCTGGACTCAAGCGAGTCTCCTACCTCCACCTTCCAAGTAGCTGGGACTACAGGTGCCTGCTACAAAGCCCGGCCATTTTTTGGTTGCAACCAGCATTGTTGTTTGGCAGGCCCAGGCTGGATTCGAACCCATCAGCTCAGGTGTACGTGGCTGGCGCCTTAGCCCGTTGAGCCACAGGCGCCAAGCCTATAGATGCAATTTTCATCACTCCTAGTTAAATTTTCCTTTGTTCTCTTATTAGCATCTATCAATTTGCCTGGAATATCTCATGGACATAAAGAACATTGTCCTTTAATAACTTCTTCTCTGTCCCAGGAAAGATACAAAAACATAAAATTTGGGCCAGATGCCGTGGCTCTTGCCTATAATCCCAGCACTTTGGGAGACTGAGGTGGGAGGACCACTTGAGGCCAGGAGTTTAAGACCAGCCTGGGCAACATAGCAAGACCCTGTCTCTACAAAAAAACAAAACATAGAATTTGAAGCATGAGGCTGGCTATGATGTAGGTATATTCTATACATGAGAGTAAGAAATGATGCTATTCAGCAGAGAGACCTGGGAAGGAGTGAATAGTGGAACAACATTACATTCCAATAGTGGAAATGTAAGCAGATTTAAAAAACAAAAAAAAAAATTAAGAAAACCTGTAATTTCCACCACATTAAATGCAGGTACCTCATAAAACTAAATGCCATATGTGGAAATCACTAATATTAGTAAAATTGGCTAGCATTTCTTCTATGTTTATAAGTACATAAAGCATTTCCACATGGTTTCCTTTAATCCTAAAATTCTGTAAGGTAGCTGTTGTTCAGAGGCTTGCTTTAAATTGAAGGCACAGACGCGATATTAAGTTATTGGCCCAGAGTCACAGTTAGCAGCACCTCCGACTTCACACCTGGGCTCCCCAACAGCATCAAGTACAGAGTATTTGTACAGTCAACATGCCAAAAGCATGATCTTTTCATTTTAGTTTGGTTGGGGAGCTTTTTTGGTATAAGATGCGTCTCTTTCTAATACTCAAATGGCATTTTTTGCTTTTAAGTTTCTATCATCTACATCCTAAGCACTTCCTATGTTAATATTTCTTTGAAGTGATTTCTTGAGCCAGATATAAAACATGTCTTTACCCCTCCGAGGTTAAAACTCATTCTTTCTCTAAATGAAAAGCAAGGCTGGCATTTGGCCTCCACTGCCTCTTGTCAAGGATCAGTGTACCCCTAAATTGCCAGGGCCCCTGGCTCCCAAGCGGGTCTTCTTCCTGACTCCCCTTGGCAGGCCTTCACTGCAGCCCACTCAGCAAAGTCACCCCCACAATGCCTCCCCTCCTCTGAGGTTCTGACACTCACTTCAGCCTCCCCAGTTCCAAGGTTTTGGATGTCTGCAGTTCCTACCCTGGGTTGAGGCCCACTGAGCTGTCAGGCAGGGTCTCCGGCCCACAGTCAGCAGCTGGTGAGCAGCTGCCCCTCCCTTCCTGAAACAGATCCAAACGGCAGGAGAGGTTTTCCTGTGACCCCTCCCTGTGTTGCTATCTCTAAAGAAGGCAGACAGCAACTGCACCAGTGTCTCTCCCCTAAAAGTGTGGCCAAAATCCGTATTCTCCTCCTCCCTCTCCTTTCTGTAGCCAGCTCTGCAGGGCACAGCTGGCATCCCTGTCTGGCCCAGCATGTCTGAAATTCTGCAGACAGGTCTGCCGCCGCTGGACCCTCTTGGACTCCACTCTGCCTGCTGAGAGCCAAGCCATGGCAGGGCCTGCACGGGCACCTTGTTTTCATGGCCCTGACTCTCCTCCCTTTTGTTCCTTAGCTTTTGCCTAGCTAGGACCCACTGCCACCCTCTCAGGCTCTCTGCTGTCCCTCACCTCACACTGGGTTATCGCCTTCCTGGCATGGACCGCTTCATGCCCCAGGTGAGCCTGCCCTGAGCACCCACGAGGGAAGGCAGGTGGTGGCATCAGACCCTCATCGCAGAGGTAACTGAAACCCAGCAGCGTATGCCTAGCAGATATCCTGAGGTCTAGCCCCAGCACTGCCACTCCCTAGCTGAGTGACCTTTGTAAGTGACCTAACCTCTCTGGTCCTCTGTTTCCTCATCTATAAATAAGGGAAATGGACTAAATAACATCTAAGGTCTTTTCCGATTCAAATATTCTAAGGTGCTTTGATTTATTAGTTGTCACATTACATATTAGAGCCACATGACTGAATGCTGGTCTGCCCTCTGGGCTATTTCCTCATGACAGCCTTGGCTAGGAAATAATAGTTGGCCTTAATCTCCTCACTTTGGATTATAAAGAAAAATCTTACATTGTGTCCTGGTTCTAGAATTCCTCTGATGACATATTGATTCTGGATTTGTGAGAGCAATTATAAAACCCTGTGCAGCTGTTTCTGGGCAGGTCTGTCTCCCACAGCTCACCCACCTGAAGCAGTTTCTAGAGATGAAGGTGTGTGTTCTAGACCTGCAGGGGAAGGGTCTCCAGAGACAGAGACACCCCCGGGCTATGTCCACTTCAAGCTATAACAGCTGCATTGCCATGAAATCCTGCCATAGGAAAACTTGTAGTTACCCTAACATTTCCTGAACTTATATAGCTCCCAGACACTTTTTGCACAAAATACTTAACATCTGGTAGGAAATGTCCCCTGGGACACAGTTTGGGAAACATTACCACAAACCATCGCTGACCTGTTTCTATCTGGGATCTTCAGAACAGAAAGGGTTAATAGCTACTGGACTATTTCTTGAGTAACTACTATGCATATGTGAGATGCATGAGAAGAATTCAAAATTGGCAGATCAAGCGTCTGCCCATCAAGCATTCAGAATCTGATGCTGCATATGAGGAAGCAGGCCAGTCAACAAACAAGACAAATGAAGTAACAAGTGCAGCTCGGCACGCAGCTGGCCGCCTGGACGCGTTGGACTCCCTGAATTGAATTCCGTGCTCTCAGCTGTCAGTCCCAAGTTCCTTTGCATTGCGCCACCAGGACAGTTACCACTCACCAGTTACACAATCTCATTGCAGGTTGTTCACTGTTTATGTTTAAGGATTAGGTAGTTGGTAAGGCATGTTCAGTAATTTTATTCTGTGCTGAACGTCCTAGAATTTTTGCCTGTCATGAACAGCACCATTGCTCTTCACTCGGAGTTGGAAGCTGCTCTTTCCCTGGAAAAGACGACTTCTTTTGCACGAAGCAAGAAAGATATCCAAACAGCCAATGTTCATGAGATAACTGTAAATGTTGCCCCTGCAGTCTAGTGTACCTGATGGTCCCCTGACAAAGGCCCTGGGTTCTGAGAGTGGCTGCCCTTTTGAAACCATTTGTGACCTCTTATTCCAAGACCTGCCCTCGTTCCATGTGTTCTTACTTCCTCAGAGAGCCCTGAGTGAGATCCCTTCTGCATCTCCTGCTCCCTGCTCCTCACTGCCAACTTTTTAAAAATGTTCTAGTCATGTTCTTTCTGAACATTTTTCTCGCCCCCTTTCCACCTTCTCTCTGCCTCACCATTCTGGGCTATTTAAAAGAAATAAGGGACCAGGCAGGGTGGCTCACACCTCTAATACCAACAGTTCAGGAGGCCAAGGTGAGAGGATTCCTTGAGCCCAAAAGTTCAAGACCAGCCTAGGCAAGACAGCAAGGTCCCGTCTCTACCAAAAGTTAAAAACTTAGGCATGATGGCACACCTGTAGTCTCAGCTACTCAGGAGGCCAAGACAGAAGGATTGCTTGAGCCTAAGAGTTGGAGGCTGCAGGGAGCCTCCAATTGTACCATACTCACATCACTGTACCCCAGCCTAGGGGGCAGAGTGAGACTTTGTCTCTAAAAAAAAAAAAAAAAAAAGAAAGAAAATGAAAACAAACAAAGATCTTTTTTTTTTTTAAAGGATCTAATCCTTGGAAAGTGGAAAGTCCCCTCTCTGCTACACAGAGAAGGGAAGCTGGCACTGTAATACAAAGACCAACATTGTTGCTATAAGTGCTACATCTTGAAGAAGGAACTGTTTATTATTATTTTTAATTATCAGTATGAGTTGACATTCATTGAGCACATACTCCACTGTAAGTACCAAGGCCTTTTATATATATTGTCCCTTCGATTAATCACAATGCCTCTATGATATAGGGCAATTTTATTATCCCCTTTTTATGGGTGAAGAAATTGAGTTTTGGAGTAGGTAAGAAACTTGCTCAAGATCACAGAAATAGTGAAAGGCAGAGCCAAGAAATGACCCTTAGCTCTGAATCCAGTTTCTTTGGCTCCAAATCAGGGGTCCTCAAACTTTTTTAAAAGGGGACCAGTTCACTGTCCCTTAGACCGTTTGAGGGCCAGACTATAGTTAAAAAAAAAAAAACTATGAACAAATTCCTATGCACACTGCACATATCTTATTTTGAGGTAAAAAAACAAAATGGGGGCAGCGCCTGTGGCTCAAAGGAGTAGGGCACCGGCCCCATATACTGGAGGTGGTGGGTTCAAAACCAGCCCTGGCCAAAAACTGCAAAAAAAAAAAAGGGAACAAATACAAATACAGTATTTAAAATGAAAAACAAAAAAGGCACCCTCATCTGCAAAAAAAAAGACCCCTTAACTTTAGAAAAAAGGCCCCCCTTAACCTCAAAAAAGGCCCTATTAACTGCAAAATAAAAAAAAAAAATAGACCTCCTAACTTCAAAAAAAAATAAATCCTAACTTGTTCTTACCTTGGTCCTCAGGCAGCAGCAGGCTCTGCACAGGTAAGCTTGTGACTAGTCTGATCACGAGTCTCAATCTCACCAGAGACTGAGAGGAGGAGTCAAAAGACAGAGAGAAGGAGGGGAGTTGGAGAGTGAGCCACACATTCCACTCATGTGCACTGTGACCTGGGAAGAGTTGGCTGCTAAGTAGGACAGGCACCGGTGGCAAAAACACCCAGTGAGTCGGATAAATGTCCTCGGCAGGCTGCATGTGGCCCATGGGCCGTAGTTTGAGGACCCCTGCTCCAAATCCTCTGTTGTTCACTGTGACATATACTTTCCTCCTTCCGTGGCACTCACCCTTCTCCACATTAGAATAGAGAAGTTGAGATGGAATTCAAATTTTCATCAGATTTATTCCCTATCAAGTTTCACCCCAACACATATGTACTCTACAGATAACAGAAGTTCACCCCTACACATATGTACTGCACAGATAACAAATTTAATTTTCTTCTTCTTAATGATCCATTATATCTACCAGTGGCCAGTGGAACCAGGATGTAATTGATCTTGGTGGGATGCCAGTATCCTTTGTTTCTTCACAGAGATTTGTCTTCAGGGAAACATTCACCAGCACAGACAAACCACTTTATTTCCTTCCATTTTCTCCTTCCTGCTTGATCATTAGTTTTGATTTGGTTGTTAGTCTCCTACTTGCTGACTCTCTGCATAATAGCGGCTAAGAACTTGTATTTCACTACAAATAAAAAATGATTTGCTTGGCTCACTTCTGCTGGCCTATGGCAGGTGCCTGCCTGCTCTGGGACCCAGAGGGATTCACAGCACATCTCCAAACCTCCTGGTCCCACCCTGTGGCCTGAAAGGCAATTTCCCTCATCTCCTTTTCCCCAGCAGTGTGGACTGTGGCCAGTGGCTTCCACTTCTGGGAGACTTGAGTAAGCCATGTTTCTCATCACTCAGAGAGACTTGGGATAGGCCCAGATCATTCTAGAGCAGATGAGAAGTCCACCACTACCCTCATTGTCTGCTTCCCATTTACCTCGGGGAAAATAGTATCTTCTAGACATGGCCTTCTGTGTCATGGCTGCCTGTGTATCCTTCCCCAGCACTCACCTTCTGAGCCTCTGGGGTGAATTATGATGGAGCTGTCACACTGGGGTAAATGATCTTGCCTTCCTTCCCGTACTGTAGCCTCCAACTCAGGTGCTTGGACAGTCTTCTGAGAAGGGCAGTGCCCCCAGGGAGATGGCTGCTGTGGCTGCTGCTTTTTAGGCATAAGCCCAAACAAGAGGTTTTTGAGCACCTAACACTCATACCAGACCCATGCTTAGAAACAGGTGAGTGAAACAACACCTACCTTCAAGGAGCTCCAACTCCAGTGAAGACAGTGGTCACGGTGGAGTGTAATAATTGCAGAGGACCCACTAACAGAGTTCAGTCGAGGCTTCTTGGGTAAGGTGACATCTGGGCTACAAGGAAAGCAACTGGCTTTGGGGATCAAAAGTGAAGGAGGAGTTAAGGACTAGGGCTAGGGTGGACTTCAGGAGCATTCTCCCCTCCAGGTGGAAATGTCCAGTTTGTTCTTGGATTTATAAGACAACAGAGATGTTCAAAGCCAGCAGCAAAGAGGTGGTGAGTAAAGCAGGTTGAATGAAGGAAAACTTTTAGGGAGAGAATGTAGCATAAGAAGAGATTCAAGAATAACCAAGACAGAGCTGTGAGAAACAATACAAATACAAATACAAATACTTTTTTATATTTTTTTGAAGTTAGGAGGTCTTATTTGTTTTTGAAGTTAGGAAGTGCAAATAAGATATATGCACACTGCACATATCTTATTCAAGAAGCAGCTCATGCCACAAGACTATAACGTCACAAGCAGGAGTTTTGGGCTGGGCTGCCTATAGCTGTGTGACCTTAGACAAGTGACTAGACCTCTTTGTGCTTTAATTTCATTTATAAATTTGGGGTGACAATGTATGCCTCATCAGCATGTCATGGGATGAAATGAATTAATACATGTTGAGCATTTGGTTTCATTATTACTTCACTGATATCCAAAAAAGGCAAGAATAGCCTATGACAGAGTCAGCCTCTCAGTGCCCACTGGCACTGCTGGGTTGACATCCTCCCAGTCAGGAGAGGTGAAAGAGAGCCCCTGTGACAGCCAGATCACAGCTGGGGGGACACCCCATGCTGGATGGTGCAGATGCCACCACCTCCCAGGAGGATGAGGACTGTGTCTGCCCTGCTCACTACATCTCCGGGGATCCAGAAAGGTGCCCATGGAAGCATGAGCTCCTTGAGGGTAGGTACTCCAGAATGACTTGCTGAATGAGTGTGTATTTGCTGAAGTTCTCCAACTTAGCTTGAACAAAGACACTGCAGAGACCAGGCACTCCGGTGGTGGTAATGGCTCCAGACCAGGTTACTTGGGGAACATCTGACTCTCTCTGACCTCTGCTTGGGACACCCTGCTGTCACCATGAGTGAGCCGCAGGGATGGATCGCACAGGTCTACTCCCACACATTCTTTCCCCTTCCAGATGCTTTAATTTAGGAGGATCCTATCCTGTTCTGCATGTCATAGAGACTTTAAAATTTGAAATCGGTGATAGGATAGAAACATTGGTTAGAAAAAAAAAAGTCTCAGTCCCTGTAGCACAGTGGTTACAGTGCCAGCCACATACACCAAGGCTGGTGGGTTTGAACCCGGCCCAGGCCAGCTAACCAACAATGACAACTGCAACAAAAAATAGCTGGGTGTTGTAGTGGGCTCCTGTAGTCCCAACTACTTGGGAGTCTGAGGCAAGAGAATCACTTAAGCCATAGAGTTTGAAGTTGCTGTGAGCTGTGATGCCCCAAGGATAACATAGTGAGACTCTGTCTCAAAAAAAAAGCAAGTGCCAACACTGCATTCCCTATGACTTCTTGGACTCTTAAATTCTATCACTCTAGTGATGGAACTTGATCACATTGCTCAGATTTTGGAGCTGGGCTCTGCATGGTCTTTGCTGAAGCATTTCTTTGCCTGGTAGGTCCAGGTGGCTGCCCAGGGCACAAAGCTGCAGTTAATGTATGATTGGGTCTGATCTACTTAAGAGAGAAAATGTAAGATAGTAGAGCATGATAGGCTAAAATCACAGGTTTCTGATTTGACTCATTCCTAGTTTACAGGTTATAACCTTGGGCAAGGTCAAGGCCAGTTAGTCACTCTGAACCTCACTTTCTCATGTGCAAAGTGAGACTTAGTATCAGTACTAGCTGTGAAGAGCTGAGAGGATTAAAAGGAACAAGCAGTCACCTCTCAGAAGAGCAGGCCTAACACATTGAAGCTGTTGTATTATGCCAGGAAAAAAAGAAATTGATTCATAAAGGACCCTGCAATAGGACCGGGATAGTTTGGAGCTAACAGCTCATTTATATCTAGATTTTTTATGTAAACTGTTAGTGATGGACTTTAATCCCATCATATGGAAATGGGATAAAATGACATAACCAAAGACCTATTCTAGGGCTATCAATAAATACTTTTACAAAAGGGGAGGATATACATGAGATGAGGCTTACTTTTGAATAGCATTAGTAATCAGCTTCACAGTGATCTATTTAATGCCATTGAGTATGGTAAGAGAAAAGAGGATAAAACATTCTGCATAGCCTTTGGCAATTCTCCAAAATCCATTTAATTAGAAATGGTATTTGCATTTCTCTATCAAAATATTTTCTGTAGTTGATTTTAAAAGAGTAAATAACTTTAGTGAATTTAGAAACCAATTTCTGAGTACGATATGTAAGGGAGTTTTAGTTGAAGAATTTGAGAATAAAGAATGATCTTTTTCAAACTCTGGGCCAGACATTCTGCGAACGGTAGGAAGATGGCCAGAATAACAAGTCTGTACCCTCAAGGAGCTGAAAAAAGATAAACATAATATACACAACTGATTTAATTTCAAGGCAGAGGATGCTTCTTACTTACACTTGTTCTAACTGCTCCCACCCTCATACCTAGCGTAGTTGCTGGCAAATTCACAGGCATGCAGTAACTGTTTGTGGAAAGAATAAGCACTACCATAGAGATATAAATAAAATGCTTTGGGAGGGCGACTGGTACCAAGAAGTGGTAGAAAAACTAGACTTCTAAAGATGGCAGCATACAGGTGGGTAAAGTTGGCCGCGTACGCATCTGGTCTCCATATCAATCATGCTGCTTGTGTTATGCTTATGTTATTTTTTCCCACGAGGCTCCAAGCTACTCAAAGGCAAGTACCATGTCTGTATGTTTGCTGGTGCCCAGCACGGTTGGTGACCAGAACATGGATAAAGACGCATTTGTTAGAAGAAGGGGCATCTCAAGCCAAGATATGTCAACCAGTCTCTCCCGATAATGTAGGAAAGACAACTGTGGGCAGCTCCAAGCTCATAACTGTACAGTTCATGATTCCAACAAAAAGATTGTCTCTTCTCCTGATAGCAAAAGCTTCAAGGAGGGCTCTAATTGCTCTGGCTTGGGTCATATACCAGTCTTGGCACAAATCACCAAGGCCACACTGAGGGAAGGAGTGTGGTCAGCTCCATGTAATCTGCCTCAATTAATATGGAAAGATGTCAGACAGCCAAAATAAAACAAACAAAACTCCCTATATATTCACAACACAAAGAAACAGACTGAAAAATGGCACAGAGTCAGGAATAGGCAGAGAATAGAAAATGAGGCATGTAGCAGATTGGAATGTCAGATGGATAAGTGCTTGGCAACTTATTAATGGCTCATCAAGTAGGGCGCTGGCCCCATATACTGAAGGTGGCAGGTTCATTCTTGGCCTCGGCCGAAATGCAAAAACAGAAAAATAGTCGGGCATTGTGTCAGGTGCCTGTAGTCCCAGCTACTCAGGAGGCTGAAGCAAGAGAATCACCCAAGCCCAGGAGTTGGAGGTTGCTGTGAGCTGTGTGACACTCTACCAAGAGCGACAAAGTAAGACTCTGTCTCTACAAAAAAAAAAAAAAAAAAAGAATTATTACTGCAGCTATAAATTTAAATCAGATGGTGCCAGCCTTGAAGTCTAGAAGAGAGATTTAGAGTTTGTTCTGAAGACAAATGTGATGCAATTTGGCGAGAAGGAAAGGAAGTACAATCCAAAATCTGTTTAGGGCTTCTGAAGAAGCCACTTTTGGGTACCTCCCCTTTCCCCTCTGTCTCTCCTTAGCAGAGTCATCACTGGACCCATGCCAAGAAGAACAAGGAGTTCAAGAGATTCTTCTGCACCCACTTCATGTCAAAGAGACCGACTGCCTGGGCGTGGGAAACATGCTGGCTACTGTATCTTTGGGACTGAGATCTGCATGAATAAGTCAGATCTCAGATCTGGCATCAATAAGTCCTCTGTCTTAAGGAGCTTATAGTGGGGAAAATTGATCTGGGACAAAATACTATAAAACTATCAATAGTATAGGTTGGGTGTATTGGCTGATGCCTGTAATCCCAGCACTTTGGGAGGCTGAGGTGGGAGGGATATTTGACATCTGGAACTCATGACCAGCCTGGGCAACATAATAAAATCCCATCTCTACAAAAAACAGAAAAATAGCCAGGTATGGTGGCATGCCTATAGTCCCAACCACTCAGGAGGCTGAAACAGGAGGATTGCTTAAGCCCAGAAGTGTGAGGCTGCAGTGAGTTATAATGACTCCTCTGCACTTTAGCCTAGGCAACAGAGTGTGATTCTGTCTCAAAATAAATAAATATACGTACGCGTGTGCACACACACGCACAGCTGAGTGCAGTAACATGCAACTATAGGCCCAGTTGCTGAGGGAGGCTGAGATGGGAGGATTGCTTAAACTCAAGAATTTGAGGACAGGCTGGACAACATAGCAAGACCCCAATCTCTGAAAATAAAAATAGACCTCCTGGTGCTTATCACAGACTGTGTTCTGACACTGACTATATAGAAAGAGGAGGCAGGGTAAATCTACCATATGTACACCCCTGCCCAGGCCCCATGCCTAGTCTGTATTCTGAATGGGGGAACATGGAAAAAGAAAAATTAAAAAAAAAATGAAAATAAAAATAAATAAAATTAAAACTATTCATATATGATTGGGCAATTATAATAGAAAAAAATGTTATTTTCTTTCTAGCAAGGTAGAGGAGAAGCCATTAGAGAAGTAGCATGCAAGTTATTCTTCTATTAGGAAAGGACTGTGCTCTGGACACAAACCCTTTCAGGGCAATCACATATTCTTTCTGGTTCAGCCTTGTCATTTTTAGGAAGTGGGACTTAAAGATTTTACTCTTCCAGATTTCTATATTCTGTTACCTAAAATTCAGCCTCTCTACAACACAAGTAACAATATACTAGTAGTGATATCCTAGCACCAGCAGTAGTCACAGCAGTAAACACTTAGTGAGCCCTTACCTGCATACTAAGCCCTATGTCGCGATCTTTACATATATTCCCATTTTATGGGAAAGAAAATTAAGGCTCAGAACAAGTTAGCTAACCTTTCTTTTTGTACAAGGAAACCATGAAACTGGGTGTGTCCACCCGCCTCCAGCACCCTTGTCTCCACGGCCATGCTCTGCTGCCTCCCACTGGCAGCTTTTCCTCCTCGTTCCAAATGGGTTGCAGTCCCAGTCTCCAGTCCTGTCAGCTCCATGAGGCCCAAGAGGGTGATTTACAGTATTGTGCTGGTACTGCAGAAATGGTATTTGAGCTCTGACTCAAGGACTTGGGGTAAAGAAAAAGAACAAATTTCAGTGCATGTAAGAATCACCAGAAAGATTTTCTAAAAATGCGGATTCCTCAGCCCTATCATTAAAGAGTCTGATTTTTAGATTTGAGTGAGACCTTGGAATCTTCATTTGAACAAATACCCAATCACTTACCATCTCCAGTGATTCTGATGTCAGTACTTTACATTTGAGGAGCGCTGCCTGGGTGTGTGTGTGTACGTACATGCCATCATGCTCTAGTTCAATGGCAATTTTAGTAAAGTTCCGTGGAGGGCAGGTATGGATGTGCACTGCATGTAAAATACTTGAAAATAGCTTTTTCCAGAGTTCTGTTGTCTTTTATAGATTTCATCATCTGATCCCAAGCTTTACAGTAGAGTAACCAGATACCCGTTACAAAGCATCATCTTTCTATGAAAACTGCTCAGAACATTCAAAAAGATCTTTCTGGCAGAAAGTCATTTGTCTCCTTTTTTTCTGGACCTGGGAACAGTGCTAGGAAGTGCTCAGGCCTTTTCCTAAATATACTCCCTGAGCATTGGGAGGCTGAGAATCCTCCCTGTCCACAGCCTCCTGGGACTCTGCCTGGCCTGCCTGTTGGCTGGAGGCACTGAGCATCCCCAGGCTGGAAATGTGGGAAAGATGGGCTCTGTCCTTGAGGTCTTGCCTGCTGGGGGACGTGGAACAGACCCATGTGAAAGAGTCAGGCACACACATATAACAAAAATAAACCAGATGCAGATGCACATGGCAGTGAGAATCCAAGCACAGACGTAATTCTGGACTCAAGGACCTACATTAAGCCTCAGAGAAACAGGAAGAAATTGAACTTAAGGTACTGGGCGTTCCATCAGAAAAGCCTTCTTAGAGGAGATAAGAGTCACTCATTTATTCACTCACTCGCTCATTCACCGAGTCTCCTTTAGACTTATGGAAGGCAGATCTTGACAGTTCACTGACACAGTCACCTACCTGGGTGCAGAGCTGCCCCAGCATTTGCCTCCCGGGAACATAGTGCTAAATGTACACTGGGGTCAGAATGACATGGGGGCACTAAAGAGCACACAGCATGTGACATAGTTCAGATGGAAAGTCAGGGACGTCCTCAAGAAAGTGATGCTCTTATCAGATTCCTGAAGGCAGCCTCAGCCCTTCCTTTAAGGGGCCAGGGCACAGGATCAAAGGAGGCTCCAGCCTGCTGGCCCACCCAATTTCTCTTCCCTTCCTTGCTAATGGCTCATTGTGTGGACACCTCAAGCCACAAGTTCAAACTCTGCCCACGCCCCACCACCACTGCTTCCCTGCCCCTTGACCTGCATTTAGTCCTAGGGATTATGGTCTACCCTCAAGAAGACTGATCCAGACAAATGGCTCTTGCAGGGCAGAAGTGGGCTTGGAGTGCTTGGGCCAGGGATTTGGGAGGCCTGAGCATACATGGGTGAATGATCTAGAAGTGAGTGCATAGCCATGGGTGGACATGTCCCTCTATCCCACAAGTGTGTAAGAGCCC
Source organism: Perodicticus potto (assembly GCA_963574655.1). Taxonomy (NCBI): domain Eukaryota; kingdom Metazoa; phylum Chordata; class Mammalia; order Primates; family Lorisidae; genus Perodicticus; species Perodicticus potto. The sequence continues at coordinate 14,170 of CAUYRH010084128.1, forward strand.
TTCTAAAACATGGGGCCCAGGGAAGGATCCTAATTGCCTAAAGGTGAGTCGGAGTTAGATTAATGAAAAGCTGGGGAGCTAGGTGTGGTGGCTCATGCCTGTGCTCTCAACACATTGGGAGGCTGAGGCAGGAGGATTGCTTGAGCCCAGGAGTTTAACACAAGCCTGGGCAACAGAGGTAGACCCCCAATTTAAAAAAAGGCAGAGGATTGGGGAAGGCTTCCGTAGAAGGAATAACCAATATAAGATCCCTGAGATGAGAAAAGCCTGGTTTACCTCCCCAAAAGAGGTATGGGGGAAAGGCGAGGTGGAGGTGGGAATGGACAGGGCTTGGTAGGCCAAGGCAAAGATTTGGCTTTACAGAGGGCACACACAACAAGACAAGGTGGACCAGGGAATGGCCATTCTGAGAGGTGCAAGAACATTCCTTCCAAACTGAGCTAGTGTGACACTGATAAGGTATTTGATGTGAGAAGAAAGAGCAAGCTGTTGAGTTTGGCAAGGACTCTGAGAACTGAGAAAAGCAAAAGAAAAAAATTATTGGGAGAGGGGTGATTGTGGAGGAGTCGTGGGCATGGGCCAGAGGGTCAAGGTTATCTGGGTGAGCACAGAGCCTTCCTGGAGAGGAAAGGCTTCTCCCTTCTTACTCTGCTGACTACTGAAATAAAGCCGAATAATCCTTCACAGTTAGCACCTTTCTGCTCTAGGCGCACTCCCTAGGCCTGAACCACAGCACTTCGTACAATTTTTCTGGTTTCCTGTGTGATTTCAGTGTTCTAAAATTCCTTCTGGATTGGCAACACATTCCATTTTCCACTTAGTAAATATGACCACTTTTTATGCTTTGGTCAACATTTTGACATTGTCACTGAATTTTCATGTCCTTTTTATGTCATTTATTATTTCATAATTAGCAATGACACTCTTATCATTTAATGCCTATAAAATTATGAATATTAGTGCATAGTAAGAACCGTCCCTGAAGTCTGTAAGCAGATGTTGGGAGAAGTGGTGGTTATGGTAACAGTGCTTACATAATCTCAACAGCCAAGGGCCCTGGGGACTTAACGCTGGGCAATGGAACAGTTGGGTTAAATTAGGTTTCCATGTGAAATACGGTATCGCTATTTTTTTCCTAGCATTGTGGGAAAGTATATGGAAAATGATTTGACTGATAGGAAATAAATGTGGATGCACAATCAGGATTGAGACACAAACCAAGTGCTCTGAGAAGCAGGCCTGTCCAGGGGCAGGTGAGTTAACCCTTTCCAGTCACTGGACTAGTTAAGTCACTCCATGGTCCTGAAAGAACAATGACGTTCCAGAGACTCTGGTTTGTCATCAGCGGGAAGGACCCTAGAGCCTTGGAAAGCATGTAGCCAGAGGCCTGGACTGCTAGTGAGTTGGGTGACCTTGAGAAACTTTTAATTTTTCAGGATCTCATTGTTATTTGTGAGAAGAAATTGTTGAATTTCTAACTCAAAGGGTCAACAGGGTTATGATTCTGAGTGTTTTCTGAAGACTTCCCTTTATAGGACAGAGCTCATCCAAAGCACATCAGACTGAAGGAAGAACTGGACAGAAGCACCAGTTATATTCAGTCTCTATTGGCAAAACAATTTCTGATGATCCAGGGTTTCAAAAATGTTACCAGGTACAGGACAAGACAGAGTGAGCAAGGCATTCCTCAGAGCCACAGAAGAGGGTCTGGGAATCCCAGAGGGTTCCTGGGATGACTTGGACCAGGGCTTGTCCTAGATTCCAGATCTGTTCTCTTGATGCTGCCTGAGAGCACAGTGAAGTCCAGAGCAGGTGGAGAGCAGAGGCTCCGATGGAAGCCCACTGGGCTCAGGGGTGGCAGGAGGCCCATCACATTTACTTCGGCCTGTTGTGGAAGGGAAGAGGAAGGTTACTCCAGTACTCCTTTTGGGGATAAGATTATAAATCCTGTTGTATCACGAGAACGCCCTGTTGTTACTATTCCCCTATTTGTTTCTGAGTAGGGATAGGAATGAGATATTAGCAGCCTTTCATTGAAAAACAATACTTTTTGTGTTTTTCGTTTCTTTAATCCGATTTTGGTTCCTTTCTCAATATCTACTCCTTTTATTCCAGCTATCTTCAAGTGCACAGTCCCAAATCAAGTACTTAGGAAGACCCACCCAGAGCCAAGTTTAAAGAAACTGTTGCCTTTCATTAGATGAAAGAGCACTGGACTGGGAGTCCCAGTTTTAACGTCAGCAAGGATTGTTATCTCAGAAAGCCACTTCTCTCATGAGCCACAGAGTCTTGATCAAGAAGAGCGGGGTTGGACTGCTCTCTGTGGCTGCTGCAAACACTAAATGCCGTTTATTCTTACCATTTTATCAATTCACGAACCGTGTGCCGCTGACCTTGAACTCTTTGCCTGTGCTTTTCATGGGTCACCATGAACTCTCTGTTCAGGCCGCAGACTCACTCAGGGCACGAAAAAGAGTTGTTGCCCCGATCTCAGCATGTTGCTGAATCAAGAGTAGCTAATAGGCCCATGTGGGGTCAAGACCAAGACCTTGGTCTGCTAACAACTGACCTTATCAATTCAAATATTAGCTAGGATGGTGAAAGTAACTTAGATGAACACCAGTATCCAAGCACCAACAGAGAGGCAGCAACAAAATTATCTTAGGAATGAAGCATCTTAGCGATTTAGAGGCTGCATATCGTATAGAGGTTACATGTGCATTATTATTAAATATTATACTCCAGTATAATAATCATATCAGCATAACTATGCCTGGAGCTGGAAAGCAGTAGAATTCATGTATTTTCATTAGGCATTTAGTGAATGGCTAATAGTGCAACCTCTGGAACAGACCCTCTAAGTTCAAATCGAGGCTTTTCCACCCATTGGTTAAGGACTTCAGGCAAGTCTCTGAGGATAACCACAGTCCCTGACTCTTAGGATCATAGTGAGAGATAAATGAGGTAAAATGCTTAGAATGATTCCTGGCATATAGTAAGTGCTCTATAAACATTTGTTGTTCTCTTCATTTTGTCATTTGAAGAGCAAAATAAATAATACATTATAAAAAGAGTGTTCAAAAATGTTTTATTTTTTCATTTGATATTGTGTATTTTACTACTTGATAAATGTGTTTAATTTCTGGAATAACCATTTCATCTAATTTTGATGTCCATCAGTCAAATTTGTTTCCATCAAAATCATCCTGAGGCCTTATTTTCTTATAGTACCATGGACTTGTTTAGATCAAAAGGGCTTTTGCGAATTGCTCTTTTCAGCTTCCTCATTTTTTATTTTTTTATTTTTTTATTTTTTGGCACAGAACCTCAAGCTGTTACCCTGGATAGAGTGCTGTGGCACCACAGCTCACAGCAACCTCCAACTCCTGGGCTCAGGCGAGTCTCCTGCCTCCGCCTCCCAAGTAGCTGGGACTACAGGCACCCGCCACAACGCCCGGCCATTTTTTGGTTGCAGCCGTCATTGTTGTTTGGCAGGCCCGGGCTGGATTCGAACCCGCCAGCTCAGGTTGAGCCACAGGCGCCGAGCCAACACCTGGCTATTTTTTGGTTGCAGTTGTCATGGTTGTTTAGCAGGCTGGGGGGTGGGGCGGGGCTCGAACCTGTCAGTCTTGGTGTATGTGGCCGGGGCCTACTCACTGAAATACCGGCACTGAGCCTAGGAAGATCCCTCCTGCGGTGTGCCTTGAAGGTGTTACCAGGGGAGAGTGAGGGGATCAGATTTGCCTTTCAGGAAGAACCACGGTCTATGAGGAGCTACTGGTCTACAGGTACTAAAGAGGGTGCCCCTCTAGGGATTTAGTAGGAGCAGGACAAAATGAGATCTGCATTTAAAAAGACCCACCCTTCTAGAAAGAGCTTGAAAGGTATAAAACCACGAGCCAC
>CAUYRH010084131.1:0-22675 GCA_963574655.1 Perodicticus potto
TCTGGGGCTATAGCCAATTTCTGGAGTTTTCTTTGGATGTCTGGGGCCGCTTGAGGGATAAATTTGTCTTTTTTAAAAAAATCTGGCCCTCTATGGAGTCAGGTGTCAATTGGGTGTGTTTTCTCATTGCCTCCCTAAGCCTCCCTCTCTCTCTCTCTTTTTTCTTTTTTTTTTTTTAATTATTAAATCATAGCTGCGTACATTAGTGCAGTCAAGGGGTACAATATGCAGGTCTCACACACAATCCGAGTATACAGGTATTTCTTATAACTCACTCCTAGCCATTGGCTATATGGGCTGCAACAAGAGGGAGCCTTAAATGGTGAAAACTTACCTTGTTGCTGCCCTCTCAGGCCAAGTTTTAGAGTTGAGTTCTTGATTCTTTTAGAAGCTCTGGTCTAGGGGTCTTCAGTGAAATTACTTTCTTTAAAAAAAAAATTATGTTGGCTGTTTCCAGAACTGTACAGGGATGCACTGAAACACTAGGAGTAGGTGACATCTACCCTCCTGTTGCTGACACTCTTAACTGGGGCAACATCCTTCACTTAAAATCACCAGATTTTATTAGATTGTAATCAAGCCCAGGCAGAGAAAACAATGAGCCTGTGTCATCTGCGCTCGGCCCTTACCCCAGCAGGTTCAGCCTCACAGCCTCCCCCAGATTTGGCTCAGATGGCTCAGTTAACCAGGTACAGACCTCCTGTGTCTGGGGGGTATTCCTCATGCAGGCAATGAACCCCAAGGCCAGGGGTCTGTATGTTGCTTTATGTACAAACCAGAGAGTGTCAAAGAGTCAGGTGCAAGGATGTGAGAGAAGAAATTCTGATTTTGTGTGTTAATTTTTTGTTTACTTTCAACAGTTTATCCTGTGTAGAGGCAAATATTACTCTCAGGTATATTTTTAAAAAGTAGATTAAAGGACCAATCGTGTGCACACAGCTTGGCCTTCCCTTCTGAGCCCAGTCCTGATTTCATTCTCTCTGGGGGGAAATTTGCTTTTCCCACTGCACCTTCAGACCAAAGGTCTGTTCAGAAACCCCTTCTTTGGAACCTTTTGTTTTAAAAGAGACTGTATCAGACTCCGGGGTGTTAGAAGGGTGGTGAGAGAGAGAATGTGGGTATCACAGCACCTGTGTGTTCCTATTGGTTGCAAATGTTCGTGAAGTCTAAAGACTAAATCCATGGAAGATAGACAACTGTTTGGGGTTATTTTTTTAATGTTGGAATTTATTGTTCCATTTTGTTCTTTTCTCCTAGACATTTTCTAGATGCAAAACATGGTGTTTACAAAATAAAAAGCCTTTGTCATCCTAGAGAAGGGTGTTGGTGTCTGTGCTGGTGGCTTGGGAGCAGGCCCGTCTCCATTGGTGTCACTCAGGGACAGCTGGCTGTTTCCAAGGGCTGGTTTCTCCACTCCAGTTGCAGTTGTGTGGGATGGGCACGTCCTCCCCGGGAGAGTGGCTTTGTGTGCCCATAGTCAGGTGTAGGGGCCAGATTTCTGCCCCTACTGGCTCCCTGATTGCCTTTGAGCAAGAGGTGAATGAGTACGCCTATCCATTCTGCGTGTTGCCTCATACCCGGGACACCGGCTGTCCCAGCCCAGTGCCATGTGAGGTAGGTGTGGTGGTGGTGTGCTTTTCTGATCCCTTCTGATGTCCTAATTCAGTTGCGCATATTTTTAGGCTAGGTTTCCTCTGGTCTGAATGTCCCTTTTGCAAGGCTGTGACCTTGCACATTATCTACTTGTTTTAAGAATCCCTAGGTGTTCCCCAATTCTAACTCTTTGGAGGCCTTGAAATCTGCAAAGTGCTGATGCAGAAACCACTTGCCTAGCTCCTGAGCAAGAGCATTTCATTCAGCTAGAGATAAGAACAGTGTCTGGATGTCTGGGGAAAGGAGGGCACTACCGGATTAATGAGGGCAGTTTACTTGAGGTGACATAGGACAGAGGAATGAGCCTTCTACCAACACGTCCATCAGTATTTGCTAAGGAATCTCATGCTAATTGTCTCTCTGGCAGACCCAGTTTGTGTGTGGCTGTTTATTAGCTGCATAGCACTTTGTGCAAATATAGGAACACTAACATGAGTGGCAGGGGCCTGATGAAGGTACTACCTCTTGAACAAGGGTGGGGACACAGCAGCTTGCCATGGAAGATGGAAGAAACTGGGTGGTGCTGAGAAGGAAGATGGGGTCAGCCAGTTGAAGGGTCTGTTGGCAATGGTTAGGAATTTGCTTTGGATCCAGAAAACCCCTGGCAGCCATAGGATTGGGACGATTGTTGCATTAGACCCTTGCCAAGTAGAGAATATTGCAAACTTGTGGCCAAGGAGAGTTAGGAAGGAAATAAAAAGAAGATCCCTTTCCACTGGAGGTTATACTACATACAGAAAGATAACAGAAATTCTGAGAGGACTTCCCAAGAGCTTAGAGTGAAGGTGGCCAGGAGGCTGAAGGCAAGACCGTTGGAAATGGAGAGGCATTGAGCTGGGTGGGTAGGTCACTGGCACATTGGTTGGAAATGTCAACTCCCTACATGTAACATGGAACCAAATAGAATGAGTACAAAGGGCTCCTGGGAATGAGAAGCTAAAAGGGAGAAAGAACCGTCTGCAAATGATTCATGGACATCATTTTGGACATTTCACAATTCTTCCTTAAGGTATATTATAGTCAGAAAATGGAACAGACAGAAAAAGATGCCCATGGTTCTCCTGAGTCCTAACTCTCCCAGAAATAGCCTTTCTTTTTAAATAGGATAGCTAATCATGCCAGTTTAGATTTCTCCTCCAATTTCTAGGGTAGCTTTAGGCATTATACTTCTTTTTTCTCCAGTTTCTTCATAAATTAAAAAAAAAAAAATGAGTCAATACGGTGGTTGAGGCTGAGGTGGAAGGATCCCTTGAGCTCAGGAGTTCAAGACCAGCCCAAGCAAGAGCAAGATCCCCATCTCTACTAAAAATAGAAACATTAGCTGGATGTGGTGGCTTATCCTTGTAGTCTCAGCTACTCTGAAGGTTGAAGTAGAGCCCAGGAATTTGTGGTTGCTTTGAACTAGATGGGCGCCCTTGCACTCTAGCCAGAACACCAGAGCAAGACCCTGTCTGAAAGAAAGGGAGAGGAAAAAAAAAAGACCTGGTTCATCCCTAACCAAGAAATAATTTGCAAAATAAAAAAGATGAAGCTCTCAGCACTCCTGAGAAGGAAAGCGCTATTCCCTTCTAATTGGAAGACCCAGAATTGTCAATGACAATGGCACTTACCCGGAAACATGACCGGGATGTTTTTCAGAGCAACTCGGAGTGGGTGTCTTATGTAGCTTTTCCAGGAAAATCCTGGGTGGCGTGTGGTTCCCCGTTTCCTTCCCTTGTCAAGTAACCAGTGGCCTGATTGAAGCTAGCAGCCCCTTTGGGAGCCACTGAGTGCTGACTGCTGAGTCTTTTAACACTGCCGTGCGCTGAGCACTGTATTTTCGTTTCCCAGTTTCCCCTTTGTCACTTTCAATTAAGCCGGGAACTTTTGGAACGAGGACAAGCCATGTATAATTTGGTTAGTGATGTAAATAAGCCAAAACAGCAGAGAGGAAACTGAAATGTGAAGAATAGAAGGGGAGCTTCTAGAAGGAGGCTTTACTCAAGACGCACTGTAACCACGGTGTGTGGCGAGCGCTGAGATGATGGAAAACATTCTCTATTTTAGCAGAAACCCAGCAAGTGCATGGCAGGTTTCAGATGAGGAAAGCGAGGCTCAGGAATCTTCTCTTATTACTCACATAGCCAGTCAGCAGGAATGCTGTGCTTACCCCTGCGGTTGGCCCAGTGTAGCTCATGCAGGTAACTTTATTTTTTTAGAGCAGTTTCAGGTTCACAGCAAAATTGAGCAAAAAATAGAGATTTCCCACATGCCTCCTTTCCCCCACATGCACAGCCTCCCCCATTATGTGGTGGTGTATTTGCTAAAATTGATGAATGTGTCTTGACATTAACGAATAACCCACTGTCCATAGTGAACGTCGGGGTTCACTCTTGGTCTAAGTATAATACATTCTGTGGCTTTGAAAAAATACATCGTGAACGTGTATCCACCAATAGTAGCAGACGCAATCGGTCCACTGCCCCAAGTATCCTCTCGCCTCTGCCTGTTGATCGCTCCCTCCCCTAACATCTGGCAACCACGGCTCCTTTTACTGTCTCCAGAGATTTGCAGTTTCTAAAATGTCAGAAAGTTGGAATCATTCGATCTACAGCCCCTTCACAGCGACTTCTTTCAACTTAGTCATGTGCATTAAAGTTTCCTCCATTTCTTTTCCTTTTAATAAATTTAAATTTTTATTGATTGATGGATTGATTTTGAGATGAGTTCTCATTACAGCCCCTTCAGGGTGACTTCTTTCATGTGCATTAAACTTTCCTCCATTTCTTTTCCTTTTAATAAATTTAAATTTTTATTGATCGATGGATTGATTTTGAGATGAGTTCTCATTGTGTTGGCCAGATTGGTCCCCAACTCCTGGGTGCAAGTGATCTCTCAGTTTCCCAAATAGCTGGGACTCCAGGCACCAGACCCCACGCCCAGCTGCCTCTGTGCCTTTGCTTAGCTTTATAGCTCCTCTCTCTTTAGCACTGAGTAATCCCCCGTTGTCTACAAGCACCACACTTTGTTTATCCATTTACCTACTGAAGGACATCTTGGTTGCTTCCGAGTTGGGACAGTTATGGATAAAGCTGCTATAAACATCCATGCGCTCACTTAACTTTTCACAAAATATGCTGTCCCCTTAAGAGGTTTCATAGAGGACTCACTTAGATCCTCTGTGACAAGGGGTGCCAGCGAGGAAAGAACAGAGGATTTGGGAATCGGAATCCCAGCCCTCCTCCGTCTGTGATTGAAACTTCTCGGTATTCTCTGCTGGCAGCCTGCAGTGCTCTCCGAGGAGTAGCTAGCCCTCTGCCACACTCTGCAATCTGCCTGTGAACTATGCACAAATGCTTTACAAGCTGAAATAATCTTTAAAGCTCTTGAACCCAATTTATTTCCTTACCGAGTCTGATACTAGTCTTCCTACTTAGATTAGGAAAGCCCTTCACGAACTTCCTTTCATAGGCAGTGAAATGTAAGCTTTCATTGGCCAGGGCTGTGGAGACCACACGTTCTTGGTTAAGTGCAAACCCAAGAGGCTCTACCTCATGCCTCGGTTCCTCTGAGGTCCTAGAAGTTTCCCACCTTGAGGCACTTCTTATTGCCAGAATTTGCTTGTTACAGGCCAGCCAGGCACATTCCTGTATCTTTTGTTTTTTCACTGTTTTACAGATACAGTTTAAGACCTGGAAGTCACCATCGCCTGATTCCCATGGGAACACTCCTCCAATTATTTAGAGAAATTCTTCTTGTGGGAAAAAGGGGAAAACAAATAACTGATTGTTTGGAGGCTCATAGAACGAAATGTCCATAAATGACCCAACTTCCTCGCCAGTGTTTCTGGAAGCTGTGGTTTTGTGAGTTAAGTTCCTACCACTACAAGATTCCAAGAGGAAGGTTGGAATCTTGGAATTGAATGTGATTCCAAGAGGAGGTCCTTTGTGGTAAAGATGAGAAATACCTTGAAAGTATAGCTGTGAGCCCAAATATGTCATTGAGAATAATGTGGGTTTTGATAGATTTCTTCCTCCAAGGGCCTGCCTCCACCCTTCCCCACTTGAATAAGAAAGACTCTAATAACATTTAATCATAATGGAGACGTGGTAAGCTTAGGGGCTTGGCTTTTTAATTTATTTTTTTTAAGAGGTATTAGTTTGAGATCTGGAAATTACACTCTAAATTACCCTGGATGCAGTAAACTTTTAAAACCCTGAGCACCCCTGGGAACTAAACTTGCTACCGTCAAGCATACAGAAAACAGAAGGAGGCAGGGAGGGAAGGGGCTGACACGGCCTGGAAACTACTCCTAAAACACATTTCGGCTCACAGAAGTTTCACCAACCCTTCTATGATGTGTTTGCAGCCGAGTCGCAGTGGTGTGGGGTATTTGTTGATGTAGACTGTGTGTGGAAGCTTGGAGAAACAGCATTGGGGACTTCCTTTGCCATTTTGGCACCTTGGCAAGGTCCAGATTGAGCCAAGATTCAAGCTTATTGTCCTGTTGAATGAGAACAGCACCTCGAACTGTCCCTGCTCCCCAGCCATCTGGTGTCTACATCCGCACTGCACAAGGCATTCACCGCGCTCCACCCTCAGAGGAGTCAGGGGGTAGTGACCATCACAACACTTTAAGTTTCTGAAAACAAAATGAAGGGCAGCGCTTCCAGTATTTGACAGTGTCAGTATCAGTGCAGTAAAAATGAAATATATAATGGGTGGCGGGGTGTCCAACCTTTCTTTTTTCTCTATGCATGTTAGAAGAATAAGAGTTGTCTTGGGCCACACATCACATATACAGACACTTACGAAAGCTGATCAGCAAAAAATGTCCATACATACTTCTCTTTTTGTGATATCTAACACCATAGATAATGAAAAAAAAAAAGTCCTCACAGAATCTGCATGCTGGCCACAGGTTGGACTACGCTGGCAGAATTTCCAAACTCTCGCCATGGCTTTTGTTTCCTTTTGGGAAGTCTTACAGGAATCTCGACTGTGCCCTTTGGTCTGCTCGTCCAGCTCATATGTCCAAGTATGTCCAAGTAGCATGAGCCCGAGCCTCGCTGGCAGCCATCCTTTCCAGAATGCCTGTTCAGCACGCTACCATTTGGCATGTCCCAGTCTCTCACAGGTGCCGAATCAGGAGGGCTGAGCTATAATACAATTTCTCGAAGTGCGGTGATCCTGAGGACTACCCACTTTCCTTTTGTCTATGAGGGAGAAGCTTGGAGCTGGAGCAGGTGTCAAAACCAAGAAACAGCCTGTAAGCATCCCGGAAACCCCACTTTTCTGAAGTTGCTCCCCGATTCTGCAGCCCATGGTAATGCCTCCTGTGGAAATCCTGGCTGCCTTGCAGTGGTGGGGGGCTGTTCTATATACACTTTCTCAGCTGCCCAACAAGGTTCCACAGCACCTGTGCTTAGAGGAGCCCTTTGTTAATGTTTTCAATTCTGGTCTTAAAAGGTAGCCAATGTCACGGACACCAGTGGGAGCATATCCTGAAGCTTTGGGGAAATGTCTGTAGGAATGCTTACGAACATTGGTATCCTCGAGCGCCCCTGGCCTTCAGAGGCATTGGAGAGAATTCTCAAGCTGAAATTGGCCGGTGACACTGGCTTAGGAAATTACTTATTCCCCTGCCCAGTGGAATGTGAGTTGCTGCTGGGTCCCAGAGCCTGTCCCTGGGCAGTCCTCAGATCTGTGGCAGGAGTCCTGGAAGTAAGTTTGAGCACTGGTGGGGTAGGATTGAGTTTCCAAAACCAAAACTGTTTCCATTTCTATGAAAAAGGAAACTACCCCCAATTCAGAGGGTTCTTTGAGGTGACTGACAGGTGGACTCTCACCTGATGGGGTCCAGGAGGGACATATGCCTTGAAGGGAGGGCCTGGCGTGACCCGGCTTTCTCTGGGAGAGTGTATCAAGGTGTGTTTAGTGGCATAAGTTATAAAGACCTTTTGCACCTCTGTGGTTTTATTTTCCTCACCTCAAAGTGATTGGTCCCTAACTGTTTCTCTTTTTGAATGTATTGACCCAATCCTTATCAATGGGTTACAATTCCAGAAAGTTAGCCAGAGATAATTCAGGGGCCCTAAGCAATGCGTCCTTGCCAGGAACCCAGGGCACCTGCATGCCCTTCCTGTTCAGTTACACACCTTTTCACCTCGTGACCTCTCCGCCTCCCTCCCTCTGACCCAGATGGCTCCTTCCTGAAGCAAACTGGGCCATTTCAATGTGCCTCCATTCACTGAGGCAAGGACAAGATACAGGATAAGAATGTGTGAGGAGGGCTTGGTGCCCATGGCTCATTGAGTAAGACACTGGCAACATACACCGAGGCTGGCGGGTTCGAGCCCAGCCCCTGCCTGCTAAATGACAATGACAACTGCAACCCAAAAAAAAAAAATAGCCAGGCATTGTGGCAGGTGCCTGTAGTCCCAGCTACTTGGGAGGTTGAGGCAGGAGAATTGCTTAAGCCCAGGAGTTTGAGGTTGCTGTGAGCTGTGACACCATGGTACTCTACTGAGGGCAATGTGGTGAGACTCTGTCTCAAGAATGTGTGAGGAAGAGAGAACCAGTCCCAGCCTGAGACCTGGGGTCTGAGTGGGGGGATTTGGGCACACCAGTTAAAGGAAGAGCTAGTAAACAGCACTCCTCAAACTCACCTGACCACGGGTAACTTCTTCCATATGGCATCTCCCCCAAACGTAGAATGGGTTTTTAGAGAAACTAGATTAAGGTCATTAGAAAAATTATAAAGAAAGAACCCTTAAAAAGAAAATTCAAAAGGTCAAGGAATCGGGTGGCACCTGTGGCTCAAAGGAGTAGGGCACCGGCCCCATATGCCAGAGGTGGTGGGTTCAAATCCAGCCCCGGCCAAAAATTGCAAAAAAAAAAAAAAAAAAAGACAGGGAAACTGTATTAAGGATCTGTGGATGAGAGTTTTGTCCTAATTTCATTTATTTACTAGAACTTAGGGGTATGCTGGGCTCTGAAGGGAAATAGAAGAGGAAATTTTTCAATAAATACTGATCCGACAACTCCAGTGAAGTAAGTGTCACAGAGGAGAACGGCCCCCAGCCTCGCTCAGGAGCCCCATAGAAACTAACACCTCCCTTGCTACAGGATTTAGCTGTTTTTCAGATTTCTTTTGTTTTGCTTTGAGACAGGTTCTTGTGCTATGGCCCCAGCTCATAACTCACTACAGCCTCAAACTCCCAAGTTCGAGTGAGCCTTCTACCTCAGCCTCCCAAGTAGCTGGGACTACAGGCATATGCCACCACATATTTTTTGTAGAGATGGTGTCTTGCTCTTGCTCAGCCTGGTCTTCAACTCTAGACCTAAAGCACTCCTCCCACCTTGGCCTACAGGTGGGAGCCACTGTGGGTCATACCTGGCCTGTGTTTGGAATTGTAAATCTAAGTACATTAGAGAGGGGCTTCTGCCCCACCCCAGCATCTCCTGCTGCTTTTGCCTGACTTGCTTCTCTTCTATTTATTTGATTTTCTGCACCCTTGGTGACATTTGTGCTTGCAATGCCTAGAGCAAGAAGCAGTCATGGTCATAATAAATACGGTATATTATAATATTCTAAAAACCCATGTGGCACATGCTATAAATATTACTTTGAGGGGGCGGGCCTGTCTCGTACAGTCAGATGTTTAGCCACGTCTCTGGCCTATACCATTAGATGCCAGTGGCAAGGCCCCCGTCTGTCCCAGCTATGACAGCTGACACTGCCTGCAGACCTTGTAGATGTCTCTTTGGGGAAGGGTCTTCCTGGTTGAGAATCACTGGTGTACGTGAACGTAACGTCTGTGTGTGGGTTTCACAATGTGGGTATCGCGGCTAGATCAAGAATGGTCTTAGACATTGTGTAACAGTGTTTAGGCTTTAAGCCGTGACAAACGTAGAGCATTTCAAGCACCTCTTATGTGTTTGCCACCAGATACCTGTGTGTGCAGAATAGACGGGAGGGGTAGACAGCTGAGGAAGGCAGACCAATTTGGAGTCGGCCCTAAAATGTGACTGTGGAGAGATTTAAGAAGTTAAGTTCAGGGGATACCCCTCAGTTGTGGAGGGGAGAGGGGAGTCCAAGGTGACTCTTTGTGCTTCAGTGACTGGGGGGTTGGTGCTAACAGGAAGAGGAAATACAAGGGGAGGAACTGTTTGAGGGAGAGCTTCCTGGGTTTTACTTTAGGGCATGCTGAGTTTGAAGTACCCCGAGACACCCAGGGGCAGGAGGTCGGGGACTGAGCTCACAAGAGAGACGGAGATGGAAGAGTTGGTGGCTCTTGCTTGGTCGCTGTAGCTCTGGAAGTAGAGGAGCTAATCCAGGAGAAAGAGAGATGCTGGTGCCTTCCCAGGGCCCTCCATAGCCTGGCAGGGGGAAACGGGCCAAGAAGAGCAGGTCAGAGGGCAGGAGGCAGGTCTGTGCTGGGAGGCTTCCCATCTAAATGACAGACCTGGCAGCTAAGAGGCAGAGCTGTATGCAGGGAAGGGCCCAGAAGCACAGTGGCATCAGTAGACACTGGAGGAGATGAGTGGGCTGCAGCCACACACATCTTTCCTGGGGACGATTTTGAACCCTCTGCATGGATGGCAAAAGTAGTCAGGGGGCTGCAGGCCAGGGCCCCCCACCACTTGTGCAGTCTGCAGGTGTCCCCATCAGCACTGTCATCTCCCTCACAGAAGAAGGAAGCAACTGCAGCACCCTATTTGCTTTCATAACTTTCTGTGTTATTTTTAACTGGGAGATGAGGAAAAGGGAGAAGGAAGCTTTAGAGCTTCCTGGTTTCTGCGTCATTTATGAATTGTACTTTGTGGCAAGTGGTAGTCTTTTCATTTTGTGACCTCAATAATAGGAAGCATGACAGCCATAGAACTGGCCACTGGGAAATTGTAAAGAAGATCTAGGTTCCATTGGCTTTTAAAAATATATGTTTAGGCTCAGCGCCTGTAACTCAGCAGCTAGGGCTCCAGCCACCTACACCGGAGCGGGCGGGTTTGAGTCCAGCCTGGGCCTGCCAAACAACAGTGACAACTACAACCAAAAAATAGCCTGGCATTGTGGCGGGCACCTGTAATCCCAGCTACTTGGGAGGCTAAGACAAGAGAATTGCTTCAGCCCAAGAGTTTGAGGTTGCTGTGAGCTGTGACACCACGGCACTCTACCCAGGGTCGCATAGTGAGACTCTGTCTTCAAAAAATATATATGTATGTATATGCTTAATATAAAATTCCAATTTTAACCATTTTTAAGTAAACAGCTCTCTGGCATTAAGCACATCCATACTGCTGTGAAGCTGTCACCACTATCCATCTCCAGAACTTATTCATCTTGCAAAACTGAGACCCTGTTTCCATTGAATAACATCCCATTCCAATTCCCCCTAGCTCCTGGCCACCACCATTCTACTTTCTGTTTCTGTGACTTGGATGACTGTGAGTACCTCATATGAGTAAAATGGCATATTCGTTCCTTTGTGGCTGGCTTATTTCTCTTAGCATAACGTCTTTTCAAGATTCATCTGTGTTGTAGCCTATGTTAGCATTTCCCTTTTACTGCTGAATAATATTCCATTGTCCACTGTATGTACAGACCATTCATTCATCCATGGACACTTGAATTGCTGCCATCTTTTGTCTGTTGTGAATTGCACCGCTGTGAGCACAGGGGTACAACTGTCTTCTTTGACCCTGCTTTCAGTTCTTTTGGGGATATACTTAGGACTGTCCGTGGGCTTTTGTGGTATTATTGATCCCCTTCTTTGCTGGGACTTCTGAGCTCACTCCCTAGCTACCTGCCCTTTTAATGTTCCCTTTGTGACCCTTCTGCTTCTGCTCTTGGGAACATCTTTGGTGTGTCACTAGGCTGGGCTTTGTGGCCAGCTGAAGAGATGTTACTGAGCCCCTGCCCAGACACACATCTTGTCAACTTGGCACTTCCCTAGACCTTGAATCAGGAAGATCCTTGTTCTAACCTCAACACTTCCACCTATGCGCCCGTGACCTTGGCAAGCTGCTGCTTCTCCTTCTTGGCCTCTGGTGCCACATCCACATGATGAGAAGATAGAATTAAGTGATCTTTGGTGTCCCTTCCTGGTCATGGAGGATGAGAGCATAGTGATCTCCTAAACCCAAGAATTGAAGTGTGCAAGAAGGTGGCGGAGCTCAAGACTTCCACTGTGAGCAATTTGATTCATCTTCCTGGAAATCTTAGGTGGTTAGATGGCCTGTGTAGGTGCTGAGTCCTAGCATAAGCGATGTGGCTTGTTTTGTGAGTAAATGTAGCAGGAATTCTGTTTAAAGCAAGAACTATATTCTCCACTCTTTGTTGAGAGAATGGGACAAAGAGAGGCAGAATAACTGGTTTTACCATAGGTTTTTGACAAATGTCACAAACTAATACTGAAAAGAATATTCTGTAAGCAAATTCTACCTTGTTAGTTTGGTCAAGGGCCAAGAAGATTTTTACCTCCTTTTATCCTTCTTAAAAAATTTTGAAGAGCAGCCTTCTTACTGTAAACTCAGCAAAGGAGCTCATTCTCTCCTGAACTAAGAAAGTGAGTCCCAGGAAATCACCCACACAAGGCACTTTGAGGCCTCTGGACTGCACACAGACCTGCAGACAGGTGTGGGGTTCCCTGTGGGTTTGGAGCCGGGGTGATAATTGTCTGTCATTCTCTCTGCCTTGTCAGGGAAGCATTATGCCTACCAGGGGCTTGGTGTCTTCCCTCTCTGGTCTATAAAAGGTAGATCACCTGTTTTTGTTTTTGTGTTTTGAGGATGTTGTTTTAGGGCGTTTAGACTGACGAGAGCCCATTTGGAGCCTATGGGTAAAAATATATAGCATTTTCCTTCTAGGAGACATTCTAACTGTCTAATAACACAAAGACTGCTTAAATACAGACACTAAGCCATCAGTTTTTTAAAATGTGGAGAAAATTTATTTAATTTGAAATTGAAACATTTCCCCCTGGTGATTGGGACTAAGTTATGACAATATGAAGATCATAGGGGGAAAAAATCCTACTGGCTAAAATTCTAAAATAGGCTTAAAAAAGGCAAACAAAGACTCGGTGCCTGTGGCTCAACAGGCTAAGGCACCAGCCACGTACACCTGAGCTGGTGGGTTCAAATCCAGCCCGGGCATGCCAAACAACGACAGCTGCAACCAAAAAATGGCCGGGCGTTGTGGCGGGCGTCTGTAGTCTCAGCTACTTGGGAGGCAGAAGCAGGAGACTTGCTTGAGCCCAGGAATTGGAGATTGCTGTGAGCTGTGATGCCACAGCACTCTATCCAGGGTGACAGCTTGAGGCTCTGTCTCAAAAAAAAAGGCAAACAAAAGTCCTAACGCTTAATAGGCCTTCTGGGTTTTCTGGAAGCATGACCTGAGAATGACCACAAATTAGCAGAAGAAGTTCTTTCTTCTCTTGTTCCTCACAAGTGTAGCTGATAGAGGACTTTGTCAATATTATAACAGCAATATATCATTCCCATTTAAATCATGCATATACATTTGTGTACCTCCTGCAAAGACCCAATGGTTTTCCAAACTTCTGTCTCTGCTTGTTGGATCATGAAAGATATTTTTGCTTCAGCTGGAAAATAAGGTGAGTTTTATACATAGTGGAAGATATAGTGTGTTGGTTGGAAAGAGCCTATTTTCAAAAGCTCTATTTCCTGATAAAAATCTTAAAGAGAAAAATCATCTTTGCAGTAACTGATATTCTAGCAGGATAGATGTTCAAAAGGGCTGACGGATACTGCCTAATTTGTGCTAGCACTGGTCTTCAACAGAAGCTGGGAGCTTAGTTACATTAGAAAACTTGTGGATTGGGGATTATAATGACAAGTATCTTTTACTTATGAACAGATTTCTTTTAAAAAATAATTTAAACAGTCCATTTTTATACCCATTTGAATGGAATTTTTAAAAGACCATGGCCTTTTAATAAGTGAAAAACATAATTCATTTTGAAGTGTTAGGTCACTGGGCGGAAAGTTTCTTAACTGATCATCCTGGCTTCACGTTTTTAGTGTGTGTGAGATACACATTTTGATACATTTTTGGTTGTCTCCTGCCTGTAATCTTCAGTCCACCTTGCAGCCTGAGTCTGTGCACCAAAGCTGGTGTGAGACCATGGCCGAGGAAAATGCCCTGTGCCGGTGGAAGAGCTGATCTGCAGACACCTGCCAGAGGAAGCCGTGGATGGCTTCTGCCAGGATCTGATTTCCCTCCATACACCTGGAAAACTAAAGCTGTTTTTAGCAGCCTGGTTCCAGTACACTGGCAGAGCAAGGGCTGGCTCATTCTCCTACAAACACAATTTAGCTGGATGCACTCATAAATGAAAAATGATCTGAGTGCTGTGGGTGGGTGGGGCCCTGGAGCTCAGGAGGTGAAGCCAGGAGGAGAGAGAATCTGCTCCTCAGCTCGGCAGAGCACGGGGGAGCTGGCAGGAGGTCAGAGCACGCACTGGCACAGCTCGCGCTTTTGTTGATCGTTAATAACCCAGGACGTTGGAGATCTGAATGGAGAAGGGAAATGAAGCCCAGCAAACTTTGGAGTCTAGCCTGTGGGAGCAGCTGCTGAGGCGCAACAGAGAACGCTCACCTGAGCAGCTCAGGAAGCAGGTACGGGGTGGGGAGACCTAGCAGGGAAGAATCCTGTTCCCTTTCGGAAATGACTTATGGTCTCCCAAAGGTTTATTTAAACAATAATAACAATTATGTATATGAGAAATGAGCAGGTAATATTAACATAAAGAAACAGACTTAGCCTGAGTTGTGCTGATTACCTGCTCAATCAGGAGTTTTTCTCTCCAGCATAAAACTGGAGAGAAAAAGTTTTTCTCAGTTACTAGTTTAGATGACCAAATGAGAGTTTTATTCTGAGTGTTGCCTTAAAAAAAAAGGTCACACAAAATTATGCAGCATTTAAGTTAAAACTGACTTAAAAATTGGCGATGCTGAATGAACTGCAGATGCTCTATTTATTTTTTAGAATAGTTTAAAGAGAGTTGAGCAGAAACTAATTTTCCGGCTTGACCGTTGCTGTATTTTCATATTTCAGAGCCAACAAGGTGCTTGCTAGTTTTCGCTGACTTTAGTAAGAAAGGAGGTGGATGTATAACAGCTATGAAATATCCAGAAGTTGACTGGGATCCAGAGTGGAGGCTAAATGCACTAATGCTCTCTCCATTAAGGCAGGCTGCCTCTGCTCAGCTTCTGAGTCAGGGAACTGGAGAGCAGCGTGAAAGTGAAGTGTGAATCCTGAATGTTTGTCGTGGAGTTGGAGGTCGGGGGCGGGTACAGAGGATTGGAAATTGTCACAGTGACGTTTCACACTCAGAAGCAGAAGGCAAATGGGAAAGACCACAGGTTGGGGCCGCACGAGGCTAATTTAAAAACCAAGGTGTGCTTCCCGTGATGGTAGCTGAGTCTCGGAGCATTCTTTTCTGTTAGCAAGGTTCGGGGCTTGGATGAGAGAAGCAGAAGAGAGCAGAGACCATCTCAAACCTGGGCTCCTCAGTTGTCTCCAGCCCTCGCCTCTCACAGGGGGCGATGTGACCTGGTTTTCCCCTAGTGAAGTGGTCAGAGTGGGGTAGAATTGGGCTGACCTGAGGCGCGTGTGGTCAACCTCGTAGGAGGAACGTCAGGGGTAGGAAGGGAACTTTTTCAGTAGAATTCTCCAGCCTGAATACCAGAGCTCTTTGAGCTGAGCTTTGGAGAAAGCCCTGTTAACCACAGGGGTGCATCTGAGAAGGCAGATGTGAGAGCAGCTTCGGGTACAGCACACTGGTTGGCTGTCATCCCCATGCTCTGGTGGCCAAATTTTGTGACTTTGCATTTTAGTCCTTGCATTTCGTGGCTTTGCATTTGGAGGACTGGGGGTTGGCTGTATTTAGTTGGGCAAGCCAGCCCATGCCTTATCGCTAGACTGGTTTCTCAGCAGCCTTCCAGGGGAGCAGCAACAGCGCCCCGTGTGGTCTTTTAGGGAACTGCTCCATAGTCAGGTTTTCTTTCCTGCTATCCATTTGTAGGGGTCTCTTTTGTCTCCCATCCTTGAAACTAATCTGTCCCAGGTGTCCTCTGCAGGGAATTAAGATGAACTGAGGGACTGCCTCCTTCCGAGGGTCCATTCTGGAAGCAGTCAGAGGTCAGCACAGTGTGGCCCCAGAGCCAAATGCACCTCGCCCTGGCTTGTTGGTATGGCCCCAGAGCTAAGCATGTGTTTTACATTTTAAAGGGCTGAAGAAACAAAGAGGATTAAAGGACAGAGATACATGTGACCCACAGAGCCAGCCTAAAGTGTTTTCTATCTGATCCTTAAAAAACATTGGTTCACCCACATGTTGGTTTTGAATATCATTTTGCAAGCAGCATGATCAGTGGTTGGACGCAGGTCATTAAGTCCCCTACAGTTTGAATGGGCTGTGGTTTGAAAAACTGATTTTAGTTTCTTAGTCCATATTAAATGGCACTGTTGCCTGCAGAAGGGTAGATGCCAAGTGATGAAGTTAAAGATTTTCTGCAGGGTCCAGACACCAGTGAAAACTATCTGGTGAACTCTGTGCCTGGTTGGATTTTCACCTCCCCTGGTTTGTGAGCCTGCTAATGAAGATACCTGCACCCCCAGCCGCATGCTGACTGTACCCTCCCGAAAGGACCCAGGGGGACCAGAACTCTAACTTCCTCCCAAACCCTTCACTTCCTCCTTTTCCCTTGGTTACACACTGAATGCTGGCCTGAATTCCACAGTCTGAAAGTGTTTGGTGCTGCCACTCTGTAAAAGACATGTTATTTGTAGTAATAATAATTAAAAAAATAGAAAGTTTGTTGGATATCATGTATTCTCAAATTTAGAACAATGTTTCTTTATTGCTCAATAAGAAAACTTACTGTAGACCTGCCGACCTTAGCCCTGAACGTGCAGTTCTCTGCCCAACACAGTATTTCATTGTTAATGTCATTTGTAATGAAGGAAGAGAAAAATCTGGTGACCTTGTTCATGTTTAACTTGTGTCAAAACTGCAGGCCTTGGATATGGATCTGACTTCTGTGAGTAGCTTTTTGTCCATTGAAGAAAGGTAGAAAGTATTTTCTCCCAAGACTGTAGTTTACTAAGGAAAATAAATGGCAGGTGTATTTTTTTCTCTAGGACATTTCAACCCTCTATCCTCCTGTATTTGGAAATTGGATGCTGTCAATGGAGAAGAATGGGGGTGGGGCCTGGTTTGACAGATGAAAACAAGTGAGGAAGGATGAAAATATGAATAGTGTGGCAGCCCATGGGAGGTAGGGCCTGGAAAACAAGATGGCGTCTGTACACAGACAGCTAGGCTGTCAGAACTGGGAGGGTGGGTCCTTTAATCTACCATGGAAGCAAGGCAGCACCTTTCTGTTTAGAAAAGGGGTTGGCTCTGAATTTAGAGATTAAGCAACCGGCTGTTCCTGTATGTACTGGAATTTCAGACATAGCCAGAAACCTGATTTGCGTAACTGCTGAAACTCAACTGGAAGCCAACCGGACTGAGGCCTTGGCTCCTTAGGCGAGGGCAGTTAGGAATCACAGCACGTGACAGAATTTATCAAGCTTGCCCAAGAGGGAGTGGCACTGTGTGGTCAGATTCAGTGGGGCAGGCTCTGGGATAAAGGGTTGGTTTGGGTTCCCAGAAGGCCATGATTGGAGGCTGAGTAACCTCTTCCTCTCGGCATGGGTTGGCATTATTTGTCAAAATTCTGATACTACCTGGTGTCTCAAGGGAGCAGAAGGGCTCTTTTTGCTTCTAAGCTATACAACCAAGCTCACTCATAAAGAGGCAGAAGCCACCAGGCAATGTGACCACTAAAGTGGCACACAAGCCAAAAACAGCCTTCATTGGGACAACTCTACTACAGTGTTGTGAGGGCTGAGTGTTCAAGGCACTGAACCATCTGTCTCCTCGCTTTAGCTATCGCAACAGGGCCAGAACCTGACATCTCTTTATCAGCTTTTTCCTAATGGTGAATAGAATGAAAGGCCAAATTAAATGTAGAGATATATGTGCAAAAGTGCGTAAATGTAGCCCTAGAGAAGAGGAACAGCCAAGCAACATAGAAGTTGTTTTGAACTAGAGAAAACTTGCTAAGTGGCTGGCAGGGGATCCCTTTGTGTGGCTTCGTGTTTGTAGACACGTTGTTGTGTCTCTCCTAAGAATGTTTGTAAGCAACATACTCTCTCACTTCCAAACGTGATTTCTATATATTCCCTGTGATGGATACTGGGGACGTAGCCCAGATTCCTCACACTGTGGAGGTCCTGGCTGGAGCTCTGCCACCTTCTCGGTGGCCAGGGAACAAGGTGACAACATCCTCCCTCCATTGACATGGCCCCTGAGGCACATGGCTAGGGTATGTTCTGTTTTTCTGTTGGCTTGGCTACTCCTTGTTAGCCATCTGTTGCAGGTTGCCTTCATTTGTTAAATCCAGGTGTGTGGGGGCACGCAGCCACCCTGGGACTCCACAGATGGCCCCAGTAGGGCATCAGTCTCAGCTTGGAAACAAGGTCCCTGGGCCACGAGCGAGGCCATGACCATGGTCAACCCTGGGACTCCAGATCTGCCTTTCCTTTCATGAGCTCCTCCTGCAAAATCAACCCGCCTATACTTTACATGCACCAGAGGAGTGTGCCACTTAGAAGGACCGACAGTGACCTTTTCTGGTAAAAGAGAAGAATCAACCCTTAGTCGATATTTTTGGTAATTTCAAGGTTTGGAGACTGCTGGGAAGGCTTAGTCCTTTGACTGCAGAGCACTCAGACACGGACCTTGCCAATGGAGGCATGCAGCTGTCACAGCAGGCGTTACCACACCTGTCAGCGTCATACTGGACTTCTTTGCTTTCTTATGCATCAGAGTAATTGACCCAAGTTGGTTTCCACTTCAATATTTTATCAGAAAAGTAATATGCAAACAAAATTTAAATTTGAAATAGGTTCTATGCTTTTGTTTTCCAGGATCTGTTTCCTCAGATTCTGAAGTACTTGGCAGTTTACTTCTTTATAAGAATTTTTTTTTGAGACAGAACCTCAAGCTGTCACGCTGGATAGAGTGCTGTGGTATCACAGCTCACAGCAACCTCCAATTCCTGGGCTCAAGCGAGTCTCCTGCCTCCACCTCCCAAGTAGCTGGGACTATAGGGGCCCGCCACAATGCCCAACCATTTCTTGGTTGCAGCCGTCATTGTTGTTTGGCGGACCTGGGCTGGATTCGAACCCGCCAGCTCAGGTGTATGTGGCTGGCGCTTTCGCCCATTGAACCACAGGCACCGAGCCTATAAGAATTATTTTTGAAACTGCCTCTAACTTCAAATTCTCCAACAATGATTGACTCTTCTGAACTTGATGACCCTTTGAATTTATCGCACTTCATTTATATATACTCCCACAAGAATCCACTGTTTGCACAAATTATTTCAGGCACAACTGTGGAAAAATATTGAGAATGAATCATGTGACCCTTACAGACTCAAATCAGGTGACATAACAGTAGCGTGTGTGGTCAAGTTTTGGTTTGCAAAATGAATAACACCTATAGGCGTTGTTCACAGTCAAAAGGTTAAAGAGATACCTGGGATCATCTCTTTGCCTTTCTAGTTTCAACACTAATTTTCTTCCCAAATTAGAAGATGGAAATGAAGTTGTAAGTTGGCAGAGTAAGAAACCAACTGAGGGAGGTGCTGAGTGACCCTTGAGAATGACTTTGGTTTTTAAGAACCCAATTCAAAGTTGCCTCTATTTCGGTGCAACTCCTTAGACTACAGAGGGGTGCGCAGAACATGGGAGCAGGTTGTGCCCTTTCAATGGTAGACACGTGGTCTTCTGTTTATACATTGCAGTTTCCCAAGACTTGATCTTTTTAACAAAACTCATACATTCTTACAAACTCTCCACCTCCCAAAAAGTGGTTCTGCAGTGAACAGTTTAGAATCTCTGCACAAATAGGAGCCTTTGCACCAGGGGAGGGAGGGAATTCAGAGGTAGCACAGTTGACCTTCATTTGAAGGCATGAATCCCCAAGTTCATCATGGTGTTCTTAATGGACCAACAACCCTTTACTCTTGCCTTTTGTGATCATTTCTGCCCCATTGGCAAAAGTGTTCGTATTTTCTCCTGTTGGTTGGCAACATCTGCAAGGGAGGGCCTGTCTTCCAAGGCATTCTGTCTTTAACTTGCCAAGTTCCACCTTTGTGTCAGCTTGCAACACTTGGACTCAAGTTCCCAGATGACTGCCTGTGGGGTAGAGGGTTGACTTTTGGCAGTAAGCTGCTGGCTTTGGAAAACATCACAGGTATTTTATTGCAACAGATGCAAGACAGTTTTGGCAGGGGAGCAATAAAGACCTGGAGGGGAAACAGAAAATTGCCTCTAAGTGATGCAGGAAAGAAGGTGGCAGAAATGAAGGATGCAGTGTGGATTTGTAAAGCTAAGTCCTTTGCACAATCTTTTTTACAGGCTAGAACCTGCTTGACTTCATTTTATCCCTCAAATGAGTCAAAGAGTGAGACATTGAAGCTGAGAGATGTACTTGGGGATATCTTGGTACTAGAATGTTTTATTGGGGGCCTACTGGCTCTTCCAGACTGTGTTTGATGGAAACCCTGCTTTTTCATAACCCGAAGATGTCACATTCTTATGCCTATGACTACTTTGACTTTCTTAATGAGTTTATTAGGGTTACAGACATTTTAACATCTTAAAAGTGAGTAGAGTCAGCTATTTCAATTGGAGAAACATTAATCCTCTTTATATTCTTCTGGTGGTTCAATTAATTACATTTGTTGCCCCTGGGATTTCAGAATAAGGAGAGAACCTGCTATCAGTTTTAGTGTTGTTTTTTATTATTCTGTGGATTCTTCATCTATTCCAGAAGCAACCTCTGGGTTACTCTAAAACCTTACCAGTCCCAAAGCCAAGATATCAAACCCTACAAACTAATCACTCTTGTAGGCTAAATCACAGTGAATAATACAGTGCTGATTTTTTGTTGTTTTGTTTTTGAGATAGGGTCTCACTCTGTTGCTTAGCCTAGAGTGCAGCGGCATCATCACAACCAACTACAACCTCAAACCAAGCAATTTTCCCCCTCCGCCTCCCAAGCAGCTGGGGCTACAGGTGTGTACCACCATGCCTGGCTAATTTTTTAGTGTTTTGTAGAAACTGGGTTGTCACCTATTTTGCTGAGTCCTGGCCTCAAGTTTTCCTCCTCAGCCTTCTAAAGTGGTAGGATTACAGACATGAGCCACTGTATCTGGCCATAGCACAGATTTTTAAGATTATTTTCACTCTGATATGATTTACTGTGATAAACTTTTGCTATCCATGGGCTGACTTTCAAATCTGTGAGGTTTCCTCTGCTTTTAAATGATTTTTTTCCTATGACCGTATCATAGGTTATTAGCCCCAGAACCAGGTGTAGGAGGAAAACTAAGTAAAGATAAAGTAGCTAACTAATCATAGCATGTTCAGATCACAAGGCTTACATTTCTGTTTTTCAGGTGAACAAATGTAGGTAAATGCTCAGTGTGGCTGTTATCTTGTGTGTGCACGTCTCGGGAGCACGGAGAAGGGCTGCCAGCTGCGGGCTATTTCATGGCACACACATCGACTTGGAGACAGTGGCTATTTTTGAGCAAAACCCTTGATGTAAGACTGTGTCCCAATTTGTAGATCTGTTTTCTCTTTGTAAACCATGTGGCCCAAACACACACTCTCATGATCTGTTTTCATCAGAGAAATGCCTCATGGTGTAGTAGCCACTTTCCTGGGAGAGTTCAAACCAAGTGACAGATGAACTCCCAAGGCTGATGTGTTCAGTTCCCTTTTGCTTTCATGGCACTGGGGCCATTGGGAGGGGAAAATAACCTTCAGAGCGGTCTAGACGCTTTAGATGTGCAGTTTTGAAATTCAGAGGCAAATTGATGTTGGCTTTTCCTGAAAATGGATGTTATTTTGAGGAACCACGGTTGACATGACTGAGGAAGTTTTGCTTATTTTTGGCAAGAAAACGACCCTGAAGAGATGCTTATGAGCCAAGACCCAGGGAGCCTGCCCCAGGCTGTCTGGCAGAGCAGGGGAAACAGTCAAGACCTCGGTGTCAGTGGTTTGTATTCAGTCCGTGTTTGTACGGAAGTACCTAGGCAGATAAAGAAGGCAGCTTCCTGCAGAATGGGATTATTTTAGTTACCCTGCGTCGTGCTACTCAGAATGTACCGTGTCGTGTCTGTTTCAGGAATATTTAGAATCTAATCTGAAGGGTCTGATCCACAGTACTTATTAAACAACTGAGTGCTGAGCCGTGTGGGAGCCACTAGGCAGAAGCCACCAAGCCAAATGCAGGAGGGAGTGGTCGGAGCAGCTTGTGCTCAGACTAAGGACAGACAGACAGAGGCATAACATTCTCTTTATTCCTTTTGCGTGAGATCCTTAAGCATCTGTTTATCTTCACCTGGATTTTGTAAATAGATTTCAGGGGGACTGTGAACCTAGAAGGGAAGAAAACAACTATAGCTCAAATTTAGTTTTTCCTTCAATAACGCATGTTGCCAACAAAGTACAATCACTTTAGCAGCCTCTGTGTCTTTGGCACCAGGAGAAATGACACATATTATTGGTAGCAGGTATCTTCCAGCATCATTTTACACTCCCTGCTAATAAACTTGTTGCAATTAATGTAATAAAGAAGTACATAGGTGGGCAGCACCTGTGGCTCAGCGAGTAGGGCGCCGGCCCCATGTGCCGAAAGTGGCAGGTTCAAACCCGGCCTCGGCCAAACTGCAAAACAGAAAAATAGCCAGGCATTGTGGCGGGAGCCTGTAGTCCCAGCTACTCGGGAGGCTGAGGCAAGAGAATCGCCTAAGCCCAGGAGTTGGAGGTTGCTGTGAGCTGTGTTGACGCCACGGCACTCTACCGAGGGCGATAAAGTGAGACTCTGTCTCTACAAAAAAAGAAAAAAGAAGTACATAGGTTATGATATTATACATTGTTAATGTTCGG
>CAUYRH010084132.1:0-11687 GCA_963574655.1 Perodicticus potto
TCACAGCTCACAGCAACCTCCAATTCCTGGGCTCAAGCAAGTCTCTTGCCTCTGCCTCCCAAGTAGCTGGGACTACAGGGACCTGCCACAACGCCTGGCCATTTTTTTTTTCTTTTTTTTTTTTTTTGGTTGCAGCCGTCATTGTTGTTTGGCAGTCCAGGCTAGATTCGAACCCGCCAGCTCAGGTGTACGTAGCTGCGCCTTAGCAGGCTGAGCCACAGGTGCCGAGCCAATATCCCTTAATTTTAAACCTTGCATTATTTAGGCTACTAGATTTAATATATATATGAAGGTACTAATAATTTAAACCAGTATACTCTACTTACAATTAGATGCAATGAAGTAAACTTTCAAAGTGAAACATAAAAGAAAACTGTTATGCTCTTTAATCATGTGTATTAATAACAGAGCATTTGGTCTTTTAAAGTGTTTGTTAGGCCATAATATTATCCAGACACCACTGGTTTCTTTCCTCAAAAGGGCAAATGGAAGAGGAATGGGAAGGGAAAGGGAAACAAGAGGAAGAAGAAGAAAGAAATATGGGGTGGCGCCTGTGGCTCAAAGGAGTAGGTTGCCGGCCCCATATGCTCGAAGTGGCGGGTTCAAACCTGGCCCAGGCCAAAAACTGCAAAAAAGAAAAAGAAGAAATAAATATTTTTTGCTTTAATATTTGGACTATTTCTGACATTTATTTGTCCTGGAGAATTTTGTCATGCGTTTAGCAAAGATTCTACTTTTTCCCATACTCACTTTTGACAATGAGTGTGAATTTCTATTTTTAAATTCATATTGCAGTTCCCAAGCCCTACTGTGTTTGTGTGACTACTCTTGGCACACTCTGACCTCTCATACAGTTCTCTGCACATCACTGATGGCTTTCACAGAAATGCTAAGCCTCATAGATTCTAGAATAAATCCTGGCCCGGGTATGAAGTCTATCAGAATTTTTAGCCTCTTGGTAGGTGAGGCTTAGAATGACTTCTTTCATTGGACGTGGAATTTAGAATATTTGTGTAGGACTCTGTGTAGCCCCATGCTACTCAGTCATTAGCCTGCTACTAGTCCTTATCATATTGACCAAAACAACAAAACCAGGCTTCTGTTAATTTGTCTTATATAGAATTGTAGCTTTATGGTAGGTAAAAATTTCTGTCTGAATTCAGACACCTAATATACTATCCTAATACAATTCCTACTAAGCTAACTTCTCTAGGAAACTATTTACTCCTATTGTCACAATTAACTCATCTTGTCCAAACTTTGAATGAATTAATTTTTAGTACCATTTTTGAGTCATTTTTCCAGCATCTAAGAAAACTGAAAACAGTTCAACCAATTCTATCCAGTACTGCCATTGTCTTATTCTGTAGTATTCCTTGTTAGTGGGAATGAAGTCTAAATCAAACTGACTAATAAAAACATGTTTTTAGTTAATATTCAGTATACAGAAACTTTAAAGATTATAACTACAATAGAAGCCATACTATGAAGCTAATACTGTGCATACAATTATAATTTTTTTTGAAGATACATATTTTTCTGGCTGGCCATGGTGGCTAATGCGTGTAATCCTAGAACTCTGGGAGGCCGATGTGGGTGGATTGCCTGAGTTTAGGAGTTTGAAACCAGCCTGAGCCAGAGTAACACACCATCTCTGAAAATAGCCAGGCATGGTGGTAGGTGCCTATAGTCCTAGCTACTCAGGAGGCTGAGGTAAGAGGATGGCTTGAGCCCAAGAATTTTAGATTTCTATTAGCTATGATGGCATAGGACTCTGCCCAGGTCAACAGGGTAGCACTCCATCTAAAAAAAAAAAATGAATGAATAATCATATTTTTCTAAAATTAGTAACTAATTATGTATGTATATTATTTAAATAACTAATTATAATAGTTCTCTTCAAAGTTAATAAGTACTTTTTATGGACTGAAACAACATTTATGCCATTAGTTTAAAAATGCTACTAAAATGTCAGTCATATATAAAGGAGGCAGATCCTGCAACAAGGGATACTGTTTTGAAACTCAAGTAAATGGTGTAATGTCAATTACATAGTTCTTAGAAAATTCATAAGTAAGTAAAGTCCTTATGATAAAATGACTTTTTTTTTTCTGGGCAGATACCTAGTAGTGGTATTAGGGGGTCAAATGGAGGGTCTAATTTGAGACCTTTGTGGATTCTCCATACTTGTTTCCAAAGAGTTTGTATTACTTTGCATTCACACCAACAATGTACAAGTGTTCCCATCTCTCCACACCCGCGCCAATATCTACAACTTTGGGACTTTGTGATATGGGCTATTCTCACTGGGGTTAGGAGATTTCTCAGGGTGATTTTGATTTGCATTTCCCTGGTGATTAGGGACCATGAGCGTTGTTTCATGTTTGTTAGCAACTTGTCTGTCTTCTTCAGAGAAGGTTCTATTCATGTCTCTTGCTCAGTAATAGATGGGATTGCTTGTGCTTTTTTTGTTGATTAGTTTGAGTTCTCTATAGATTCTAGTTATCAGCTCTTTGTCAAATTTATAACATGCAAACATCTTTTGTCATTCTGAAGGTTGTCTATTTCCTTTAATTTTTGTGTTCTTAACTATGCAGAAGCTTTTCAGCTTAATTAAATCCCATTTGTTTATTTTCGTTGTTGTTGCAATTGCCAGTAAAATTGTTTCATAGGCCAATCAATATCCATAAGAGTTTTTCTCGTGTTTTCTTCTATAATTTTTATCATTTCATGTCTTACATTTAAATCTTTTATCCAATTTGGGTAAATTTTTATAAGTGGTAAAAGTAGCAGGTCTAGTTTCGGTATTTTACATATGGTTATTCACTTCTCCCAGAACCACTTATTAAATAGGGGGTCTTTTCCCCAACATATGCTTTTGTTTGGTGTCAGGGTCCCACCCTAGGGGAGGGTCTACTAAGACCTGTGGAACTAGTGCAACCAGCTGAAAAAATATAAAGTTACAATAAAGAAATAGACATGAGACACAGAATAGAATTTTCAAAGGTGGGAGCTCAGGGGACCACCATCTGGTCTGTTCATGGGCTTCGATGAATGGCCCAAAATCTTTGTTCTACATTGGTTTTATTGAAACCTCTTTGCCCAGGTGGTAAGCTGAGGGAGGGAACAAAGATGCCAGTAGTTTCTTTGAGTGAACTATCAGCTCCTGTTGTTATTATTATTAACTTTAAGGATTTGAGCGGTTTTGGAGCACCTGAAACTTGAGCCTTGTGTGGGGGAAGCCTCCTGTCTGGAGTCTCACACACACAGATTCCTAGGGAGGTGTTAAGCTCCACTAGCTCACTGTGGAATAAAACACCCCTGGTGTTAATCTCCTCTGAGGAATCAGTAGGAGAGAGTATTTTTCCTCTCATCACCACCACAGAGGATTTTCCTTAGTGATAAGGGGTGTTAGCTTTCCTGCCCATGTCTCAGGGCCCCAGGTATTCCCTTGGTCTCTGCCCCAGCCAAATGCAAATTTCCATAATCGGTGTCTGCTTTGTCTGTTTAATAGGCAGGAAACGACCTAGTAGGTGTATCTATTTCAGGTCTTGTCATAACCTCTTCTATGACCATTTACTTCTTCAGAGTGTTCACAGACTCAGCAGGGTATTGGTGTTAGCTATATCCCCAGATATTTAGGTCAGAGTTTCAGGAAAGGCCAGAAATTTGTTCAGATTAGAAATTCAGCAATGGCTAGCTTAAAGGTAAACTAGCTGACTTTTCTTTATTCCAACTCCTTCAGTTTACTTTGTAATTTTAACCTTTTTCTGGGGGTGCCCTCCCCTTTAGTCCCCATTCTTACTGTAGTTTGGTTTATCAAAGATCAGAGGTCTATACTAGACTGGTTACATCTTGTTTCTTTATTCAGTTCCATATGTCTGTGTCTCTGTTTTTGTGCCAGTACCAGGCTGTTTTGATCACTGTGGACAGTATTGAGGCAAGAGAGTAAAAGCAGAGCTAAAGATCTGTCCTGGTCACCCTGTATAGGCATTAACTCCTGCCTTTACTGCAGCAGATGTCTCTGTTATCTGTATAACCTTCCCTTGGTACGTGGTGGGCCTAGTAACCTTGTAACTTCCTTAACCTTCCCTTGCCTTTGAAGACAGGTAGCCCACCCGGTACCAAGGGTGTGGGCCAACCTGACCTTCCCTTGAGTACCAAGACTTTCATGTGTATCATGTCTCTCACATCCTCTCACATGCACCCTAGCCCTGAAAAGTATATAAAAGAAAGGCAAGAGATTAAGTTGGTGGGCTTGGTTTTTAGGACAGTAGTCCACCGAGTCTCCCAGCCGGAAATAAACTCTCTGCTTCCTCTATCAACTGGTGCCTGGAGTCTTCTGTATGCATCCGTTTTCCTGCTACAGTATAGCCTGAAGTCTGGTAGAATGATGCCTGCGACTTTGTTTTTATTACTAAGTATAGCCTTCATGATACAGGTATTTTTTTCTGGTTCCATGCAAAACAAGGAACGATTTTTTCCAGTTCTTCAAAGTATGATGTTGGTAACTTAATGGGGATTACATTAAATCTATAGATTGCTTTGGGTAGAATAGACATTTTAACAATGTTGATTCTTCCTAGCTAAGAGTGTATTCTTCCTTTTGTTAATATGTTCTGCTATATCTTTTCTTAGGGTTTCATAATTCTCTTTGTAGAGATCCTTCACCTCTTTTATTAGGTATATTCCTAGGTATTTCACTTTCTATGAAGATACTGTACATGGAATCGTGTCTTTGATTAGCTTCTCTGCTTGACTGTTATTGTCATATACAGAAGCAACTGATTCGTGGACACTGATTTTACACCCTGAGACATTAATGTATTTCAGGAGTCTTGTGGTTGAGTCTGGGGTTTTCCAAGTATAAGATCATATCATTGTCAAAGAGAAAGTGTTTGACCACCTCTGCCTCCATTTGGAAGCTCTTAATCTCCTTCTGCTGCCTGATTGCACTGGCTAGAACTTCCAGCATTATGTTGAATAACAAGTGGTAAGAGTGGACATCCTTGTCTGGCTTCAGTTCTAAGTGGAAAAGGTTCCACTTTTACTCCATTCAGTATGATAGTGGCTGTGGGTTCATTATAGATGGCTTCAATCAGCTTAAGAAATGTGCCACCTGGGCCTACATTCTTAAGTGTTCTTGTTAGAAGAGGATACTGGATTTTATCAAATGCTTTTTCTGTACCTATTGAGAGGGTCAGATGGTTTTTGTTTTTGATTCTATTTATATGGATTTGTGTATATTAAACCAAACTCATATCCCTAGGATAAAGCCTGTTTGATTGTGATGTATAATTTTTTTTTTAATGTGTAGCTGTTATCTATTGACTAAGATTTTATTGAGTATTTTTGAATGAATATTCATTAGTGAAATTGATCTGTAGTTCTCCTTGTTAGTTGGGTCCTTTCCTAGTTTTGTTATCTGGCTCATGTTTGCTTCATAGAACATGTTGAGGAAGGTTCCTTCCTTCTCAATGTTTTGGAATAGGTTCTGTAGTATAGGCATAAGCTCATCTTTGAAGGTTTGTTAGAATTCTGTCGTGAAGTCATCTGGTCCAGGGCTTTTTTCTTTGCTGTTTTTGGTCAGGTCAGGTTTGAACTCGCCATCTCCAGTATATGGGGCTGGTGCCCTACTCACTGAGCTTACAGGCACCACCTCAGGGCTTTCTTCTTTGGAAGCTTTTTTTATTGTTTCCTCAATCTAAGTGTTTGATATTGGTTTATTCAACAGATTTGTTTCTTCCTGAGTAAGTCTAGGGAGATGGAATGATTACAGATGTTGGTCCATTTCCTCCACATTGTCAAATTTCTGGTCATAGTTTTTTTGTAGTAGTCAGAGATAATCTCTTGTATCTCTGCGGTATCTATTGTTATTTCCTCTTTTTCATATCTGATTGAGGTTATTAAAGATATTACTTTTCTGTTTCTAGTTAATCTGACCAAAGTTTTATCTATTTTGTTCCTCTTTTCAAGGAACAAACTTTTTGTTTCATTGACTTTCTGAAGATTTTTTGTTATCAATTTCATATATTTTGGATTGTACTTTGCTTCTTTCTTTCCTTTTCCTAGGTGGTGGGATTGGTTTGCTTTTCCGTTTACCTGTACTTGAGATGCTTCATTTTAGGTTGTTGTGCTTGCTTTCTGTTTTCCAGATGTCTAATATTATAAATTTGCCTCTTTGGCCTGCTTTTGCAGTATTCCAAAGGTCTTGGTAGTTTGTGGCTTCATTATTGTTATGTTCAAGAAATTTAATAATTTACTCCTTTATCTCCTCCTTTATCCAACTGTCATTCAGCATAAAGTTGTTCAATTTCCATGCCTTTGTCTGAGAAGAAAATTTTTGTTGGAGTTGAGTTCTACCTTTTTTGTCTTGTGGTCTGAAAAGATACGAGGTATAATTTCAATTCTTTTAATTTTGTAGACGTTTGATGTATGGTCTAGCATATGATCTATTTTGGAGTATGATTCAGGGGTTCATGAGAAGAATGTATATTCATTAGCTTTGGGATGATGTGATGTATATACATCTACTAAGCTTAATAGCTCTAGGTCACATTTAAGTCCCTTGTTTCTTTGTTTACTTTCAGCTTAGAGAATCTATCAAGTTCTGTCAGAGGAGTGTTAAAGTCCTCAGCTATTACAGTGCTATAGGATAGCATACTCTGCAGACATGTAAGCTCCGTTTCATAACTCTGGGAGCATTTAAGTTAGGTGCATAAATATTTAAAATTCAAATATCCTCTTGTGTTTTTTCCGTCCCCAGTATGAAGTGGCCATCTTTGTCTTTCTTAACTTTAGTTGCTTTATGTCCACTTGTATCTAAAAAATAAGATTATGACCTCTTATTTCTTTTGATTCTCATTTGCCTGAAATATTGCTTTCCAACCCTTCAAGGAGTCTTGTTATGTATTTTGAGTTTAGGTGTTATTCCTGGAGCCAACGAAAAGATGGCTTGTGCTTTTTTATCGAATCAACCAGCCTTTGCCTTTCAGTGGGGAATTCAAGACGTTAACATTTGTTGAGAGAATTGATAAGTATTTGGAGTTCTAGTTATCTTATTTTGCGAATGTCCATTGCTTAGTTTTATCCTTCATGCCATTGTGGAAACTAGGTATTATCCTTAGTTTCTGAGTATTTACTTTGCTGGTGGTCCATTGTGATGATCAGTATGGAGAAGAGGTCTATGTATTTCTTATAGAGCAGGCCTTAACAAATTGTGGCAAACTTCCTCAATGTTTGCATAGCTGTAAAAGATTTTATTTCTTCATAAATTTTAAAGCTTAGATAGGATATAGAATTCTGAGCTGAAAATTGTTTTGTTTAAGTAGGTTAAATGTAGATGACCATTCTCTTCTGTCTTGAAAAGTTTCATTGGAGAAGTCTGCTGTCACCCTTATGGATTTCTGGCTGCTTGCAGAATTTTTTCTTTTGTTTTGATTTTGGACAGGTTCACTACAATGTGTCCTGGAGATGCTATGTTTTTGTTGAGATGATCTGGGATTTGATATCCCTCTGAAAGGAGTGTGTCAGAATTTCTGGTGATAATTGGTGAATTTTCATTTATGATATATCTAGTACAGCTTCCATTCCTTTGGGACCTTCTTTTTCCCCTTAAGGAGTACCTATAATTCAAATGTTTGAACCCTTCATGAAGTCCCATAATCCCCTAAGTGAATTCTCTGCTTTCTCTCTCTTCTTTTCTGCCTCTTTATCTTCCTATGTTGGCTCAAGATCCTTATTCTCTAGCCATGAGCTCTTTTCTTCTCCATATTCTAATTTATCATTGGTTCTTTCTACTGCATCTTAAAGTTCCTTGAATGACTCCTTCATTTTCTTAAGCTCTGATATTTCTTTTCTAATTTCTTTATGTCTTTCATTCATTGTTTGGGGTCAGTTTTTTTAACTACTTTTTGATTTTTCTCCACTTTCCCTTCAATCCCCTTCATTGTGTTTGCCATCCATATTTTAAATCATTTTTACATCAATTCCATAAATTCTTTATAGGTGGGAATCCTTTGCACTGGCTACCCCAATATTCCTTGTGATGTTTGATCTATTTTTGTTTTTCCTATTACCAGAATTGTTCTGTTGCTTCCTCCTTGTGTTTGTTTTCTTCTTGTTCACTTCCCCTACTCTTTCCTTTCACTTTCTCATTCTCTTTAAATTACTTTTTCTCTGTGCTTGGGTATTGAAGTGTCCTTTTGATATAGGGCCAAAAGGAAGGGAGAAGTTATGAGCAAGAAGGGAGAAAAGAAAGAAAAAGGAAAAAAGGGAGGAGTAAAAGGAAAAAAAAATTTAAAGGGGAAAAGAACAGAAGAGAGAGATAGAGTAATAGTGGTGTTCAACAGGGTGATTTGACCTAGACCTACAATTCCAGGACTTTGGGAGACAGGGCTGGGAGGGTCCCTCAAAGTCAGGAGCTTCTTACCAGCCTTACTAAAAGCAAGGAACCAACCCCTCAAATATAGAAAAAAATTACCAGTATTACACAGTTGGGACTTACAAATATCATCTTTCCAAAGGCCAAAAGTAGAAGGACATCATAGATTAGGGGTCAAGGTTTCCTTGAGCCAGGCCAATGCTATGGCCCCCCAGCCCAGGCCTTGGGTTGAGCCTCTGTCACATAAATGGAATAAAGATCGAAATAGAATAAAACATACCAGAAAAAAAGAAAAATAGTAGTAATAATATAAGATGAAAATTAAAAATAGTCTCGGCACCTACACACTGTTTACAGTGCCAGCCACATACACTGAGGGTGGTGGGTTTGAACCAGCCCAAGCCAGCTAAACAAGTGCAAAAAAAAAAAAAAAAAAAAATAGCTGGGCATTGTGGTGGGCAACTGTAGTCCCAGCTACTTGGGAAGTTGAGACAAGAGAATTTCTTAATCTCAGGAGTTTGAGGTTGCTATGAGCTGTGATACCATGGCATTCTATTCAGAGTGACAAAGTGAGACTCTTTCTCAAAAAAAAAAAAAGGAAAAAAGAAAAAGGAAAAGAAAATTAAAGATACAATTATATAAGATCTAAAAAAAATGGACCACTTAGTTGTTTCTGAAATTTATGTGGGAAAGTTAAGAAAAGTAGTAAAACCTCTACAAAAATAGAGAAAAAAGGAGAAAAATTGAGAGGACAGAAAGAATAAAAGAGGTATAAAAACTACAACAAAAATGGATTCCTTGGTGGTGCCTGTGGCTCATCGAATAGGGTGCCGGCCCCATATACCGAAGGTGGCGGTTTCAAACCTTGCCTTGGCCAAACTGCAAAACAGAAAAATGGCCAGACATTGTGGCGGGTGCCTGTAGTCTTAGCTACTCGGGAGGCTGAGGCAAGAGAATCGCCTAAGCCCAGGAGTTGGAGGTTGCTGTGAGCTGTATGATACCATGACACTCTACTGAGGATGATAAAGTGAGACTCCGTCTCTACAAAAAAAAAAAAAAGGATTCCTTACTATTGAAGAAAGTAAAAATGAAAAACTAAAAACACTTCAAAAAAAAAATACCGAAATGCAACCAAACCAAACCAAAGAATGTATATATATATATATATATATTTATTTATGTATATATGTGTGTGTGTGTGTGTGTGTGTGTGTGTGTGTGTGTGAAAAGAGAGAATAAAAGAGGAAGAAAAATTGTATCAAAAATGAAGCCCTTAATGGTGAAGAAAGTAATAATGAAAACATAAAAATAGAAGGAAGAAAAAATCCTAGGTGAAAAAATGGAAAGAGTTAAAAAATATATATACACACACACACATATATGTGTTGTTAATATATATATATGTACACACACATATATGTGTGTTGCTAAAAAAATACACACACACACATATACATACATACATATACATATACATATATATATACATATATATATATATATATATATATTACAATATATTAACTGGACAACAAGTGGTCTTCTGGGGTTAGTAGATGCTAATCATGCCATTGATCTGCTGTATAAGATGGGGATGCCACTAACTACTTGTGAGAAGACCCGGTCCCATCTTCGCAGTTTATTTTTGTCAGTTCCCACAGGATTGGGAGCCAGAAGCTCTCATCAGCCTTCTTAAGAGACACACCTTGACCTTTCCAAATGGTGTCCCTTGACCAAAAAGTGGCTTTCCCAGGTGAACAGGATCCACCCAGTGGTGGTGCCCAGCTCTGCAGGTGCAACAGAACTGGCCTCACACTGAGACCCTGCAGGCTGGGTCTATGCACCTCTGAACTGATGCTTCTGGGCAGGGCATTCCAGCCACAGTGGCCAGAGTTCTCTTTCCCTAATCTCTCTACAAGTGGCTGCTAAAGAGATGTCTCTAGTCCACCATTGCTCACAGCTCCCAGCTGCATTATATTATAAATGTAGTTGACAGATATCAATTGGCTAGATTATATATTTTATTAAAGAGTTTTAAATACGACATTTGGTTATCCTTTCATTTGCTTTACTCCTTGTCTCTTAGGTGAATTTATCTTAAATGTTTTTCGATTTTAAAGTATTTTTTAACTTAAAGGTTGAAGAACAAACACAAACTCTGTATGTTGGTATACTTGTTTGTGGTGTACTGAATGTTAACTATAAACCTCACTGTAGGGAATTGGATTTTTTATTTGAACAAATATTTCCATTTAGGCAAATCAGTATCCACAGAGAAAAATACTCCAAAATTACATTTTTCTTAATACTATATTTTGCGTAGTTTGTGTTGAGTTTCAGGTGCTACTAAGTCTTCCTGGCGTGGGGTAAAAATACCCATATATGTGCTCCATTAAGACTGGGAAACAATGGGTTAACATGACTTTTTGCTAATGCAGAAAAAGCAAGAGAGCTAGGCTGCCCTGAGGCATACACAGAGGCTGTTTATTGGAGATAAAATCCCTCCCATCTCCCCACGCAATATCCTGGCAGTTTTATTCTGAGACAATGGGGGAAATGGCCATGGCAAAGCCTCACTCTGACTTCAGTTAGGCCTGCTGTCCAAAACTACGAGCTTTCAGGAGAATAAAACTTTGTTTTTATACTATTCTGAGGATTAGAAGGAAAATAGGTATTTCTTATAAAAATGTACAACCAGTTCTATTTTCAGCCATAATAGATGGTCATTTTCAAACATCTGTAATGCCTCCAACTCCTTAATTATTTCTGGGGTTATAGGACATAGAAAACCTTACTAACTGTTGCTACTGTCCCCTATGAGGCCTTTTAAAATTTACTATAATACATTAACATTTTAAATTCCATATAAACCCACAGAGCAGAGAGCTCAGTGTGAGAGATCGCAGTAGGACTTCGAAGAGAGAACATCTCAGACGCAGACATCGGAGAGAGAACAGGAAGAGCTGTCTGTTTCCCTCAGAAGCAGAACTCAGCTGGACGGCTGGACGGTTGGACATTGGAGAGGGAACAGGGAAAGGGCTGCCTGCTCCTTTCCAGAGCAGACTTCGGTAGGACGGCGGAGTGAGAAGAGCTCAGAAGCAGACATCAGAGAGGGAACAGGAAGAGCTGCCTGTTTCCCTCAGAAGTAGACTTCGGCTGGAAACCAGAGAGGGAACAGGAAGAGCTGCCTGTTTCCCTCCTGGGTCCTCTTGCCTGGAGGTTTAGTTTTTCTTCTACTTATAATTCTTCTTTCCTGTAAATAAATCCTGACCTACCACTATTCTTCTTTCCTGTAAATAAATCC
>CAUYRH010084134.1:0-27614 GCA_963574655.1 Perodicticus potto
CCTGCAGTCCCAGCTACTTGGGAGGCAGAGGCAAGAGACTCGCTTGAGCCCAGGAGTTGGAGG
Source organism: Perodicticus potto (assembly GCA_963574655.1). Lineage (NCBI taxonomy): Eukaryota > Metazoa > Chordata > Mammalia > Primates > Lorisidae > Perodicticus > Perodicticus potto. The sequence continues at coordinate 64 of CAUYRH010084134.1, forward strand.
TTGCTGTGAGCTGTGATGCCACGGCACTCTATCCAGGGTGACAGCTTGAGGCTCTGTCTCAAAAAAAAAAAAAAAAAACTTTAAAAAAAAAGAAAATAGGTGCACAGGAGTAGGTACTAAATAAGTCCATTGACACTTCCTTTTCTACCAAAACCATTCTTTGTATTGCCATTCCCATCCTTTCCGTAAGTCCCTCTGACTAGTGCCATTGCTTATGGGACCACAGTTTATTGACGTTATTGAGGGAGATCATCCCATTGTTCATATTATCACTGCCTCTGTTTGAACCTGAGATCTAAACTTTGACTTGACTCCTCCATTTTTGTAATAATCTCTTGAGGTCTTGAGTATTTTATAGTTACAGACCACAGGAAAAAAGTTATACATCAGGCAAAAAATTTGAAAATGAGATTATTAATATCATAGACAATATATTTGTTTAATCCTCTTGTCTGTATGGAAAATCTGGCAAAAAGTGGACTTATTTTTACTTTTGAATGTCAGCTTTAAAAGTTCAAGTGAAAATGGATATATGTTAACCTTTTGTTAGAGGAAACAGTCACCCAAAGATGTGGGCCTGTGCTTCATCTCCATGGCTTTTCATGGATATCATTCTTAGGTTCTGCAGATTCAGCATGATGTGTGGCCTTCCCTGAGGGTCTCCTGAAGTACTTGTCTTGTTGAGGAACTGCCTTGCTTTTGCTGTTTGTGCATTCTCATAACATTTAGACTATTGGTTAGAGAATGTTGATTCTGATAATTCTTCTGATCTCATTCCTTCTCTCTCTCTCATAGTGTGAGACCTTATGTCACTCAAGGATATATGGGTAGCTTTACATCTTTATACGAGACAAAGAGGCCTGTTCTGTAGTTTCATAATAAACCGCACCTAATGTAGGACCACCGATTGCCTAACATTTTTTTCTTTTGCTTGAACTCAGGGGCAGAGGCCTGGCCTCCAGGGGTTTGTCTTAAATATGTCGGGGGAGACCAGTTTGGACATGTGAACATGGTGATGGTGAGATCGCTAGAGCCCCAAGAGATTGCAGATGTCAGCGTCCAGATGTGCAGCCCCAGCAGAGCAGGAATGTATCAGGGACAGTGGCGGATGTGCACTGCTACAGGACTCTACTATGGAGGTGAGTATGTCCTTGTGCAGCCCAGGGTGAAGGAATTAAAGTAACATCATACCAGTGTCTCTGGCAGAGACTGTTGAATTTTATAACAGGGCATGGCCTCCCTTAGTTATCTCATGCAGGTAAATGATTTTAATTTAATGACTAATTGATTCAGCCTAGTGCTCTTCCTTTCATTCTAGGATTTTAAGTAAAATTTAGTGACTGCATGAGATTATTATACTTTGCATTCTAAATTATGATTTAGTAGTGCTTCTGTTTTTTTTGTTGTTGTTGTTTTGGTTTTTTTTTTTATTGAGACAGAGTCTCACTATGTCGCCCTCGGTAGAGTGCAGTGGCATCACAGCTCACAGCAATGTCAAACTCTTGGGCTTAAGCAATTCTCTTGCCTCAGCCTCCTAAGTAGCTGGGACTGCAGGTGCCTGCCACAACGCCTGGCTATTTTCTTGTTGCAATTGTCATCATTATTTAGCTAGCCCAGGCCAGGCTCGAATCCGCCAACCTCAGTGCATGTGGCTGGCGGCGTAAACCACCATGCTATGGGCGCTGAGCCTGCTGTTCATATTGTACAATCTGGTAGGTGCTGTAAAATACTGAAGGCAGTTATTTACTCTAAGTTGCTAGACACAAGTCACATAAAACAGATAAATGCACAAAATGTGCATACTCCTTTTAAACTAAATACATCTTACTCCTTCCCTTTATTGTCAAATTTATTGAACTGTGATCTTTACCCACTGTTTCTTCTTCCACATCTTCCATTGATTCTTCAATTCAGTTTGTCCTTTACCCAATCTCCACACCAGTGAAAGTTTATCAGTGGTAATTCAGTTTCTGAATCCAGTACCTTCTTTATAATCTTCATACTAGCCAACCTTCTAATGATCATTTGGCACCATACTACAAATGTTTTTTGAAATGTGTACATTTTTAGATTCATATGACACTTCTCCTATTTTTCTTTCTCTTTGAATGTTCTTTTATCTCTGTCTAGTTTTGTCTTTGCCCTGGGATTCCAAGATTCTGCCTTGTTCATGCTTAGTGACTTCATTCGCCCACGTGGCTTTACTTGTTACCAGTACCCTGTACATGTGCTGCTCAAATTCATATCTGTGACTGTCCTCTTTTATGAGACCCAAACTCAAGTTTTAATCCCTTATGAATAGAACACATAGATGTCTTCTAAGTTTCTGGGTTTAACATCTCCCAAACAACTTATATCCTTCTCATTGGCACCCCACTGAGGTGATCAGACCAGAAACCTTAGTGTCATTTGTTCTCTTTGTCTCCTTCGATCACAGTGTCCCTAGTTACTAGGCCAGTGGGACCCTTGGAACTATCCCAAGGTAATGGGGTAATTATATGTTTTTGGAGCCAATGGAAACTTAAAAAATGTTTCGTCTCAGAATATTTTGATATTAGAAAAAGTGTCTCATAGTGCTTAGACACATATTCTTTGCCTAAAACTGTTGTCCCTAATGTAATGAAGCTAGGCCTTATTTTCTGGTCTGGCCTTATTTTCACTCTTATCTTGTGTCATCTCCTAACTTACTCACAGTCAGTCCCCAAAGATGCCACATGCTTTCACTTCTCCAGGCCCTTGCTCGTGTTCTTCCATTGCTTGAAATAACTTTTTCTTCCAGCAAACTCTTATTCATCCTCAAGGCCCTGATTAAGTCACTTTTCCTCCTTCTCTCTTACTCCTTTGCCTACTCACCCTTCTACCCTAAGGAAATTCATCCCTCCTTTTTCATTAATATTATGCACGCATTGTTATTATATTTAACTTTGTGGCGAAGCTTTCCTGGGTGTTTTTCTGGTAAAGCTTTGACTAACATTTTTGGAACACTCTCTTAATAAGCAGATGTTATTGTTCTTTGCCCTCCAACAAGTCAGCAAGCAAAAATGCCTTGAGTATCCCAAAAAACTGTTGCCATGACCTTTTCTCTTTACCATTCTGCTTTTGCTTTGACTGGACCACTTCCACCTCTTGGTAGCCATTGCTTTGATTGTGCTTTGTCTTTAGGACGATACTGGTAAAGCCATTTTCATCTCCTGTTAAGATTCTTCAAATAAATGCTTATGGGTCTTGATCTCAGTTGTTTAAAATTTCCATTGAAAGCTCAGCTGTGGTCTGTAGCTGATGAAGGCATAATGGTTTGGGGACCCAAGTGAGAGTTGTGTAAGCTGAACCAATGGAGGATGTCTGTGGTGTCACTATTGTTTCTGCTGTTAATTGTTAGTCCTCTTCAATCAGGGCACAGATAAGATTAATTTAATTTTTTTTTTTTTTTTTTTGTTTGAGACAGAGCCTCAAGCTGTCACCCTGGATAGAGTGTTGTGGCATCACAGCTCACAGCAACCTCCAATTCCTGGGCTCAAGCGAGTCTCTTGCCTCTGCCTCCCAAGTAGCTGGGATTACAGGCGCCCGCCACAACGCCCGGCCATTTTTTGGTTGCAGCCGTCATTGTTCAGTGGGCCCAGGCTGGATTCGAACCCGCCAGCTCGGGTGTATGTGGTTGGCACCTTAGCCTGTTGAGCCACAGGCGCAAAGCCAAGATTAATTTTTTTCCTCAAAAATCGTTGTGAATGGTCTGCTGCTGCAGGCTTCATCTTCAATATCATCTCATTTCTTAAAATGAATTACACATTTGTAAACTGCTGATTGCTTTGGGGCATTGCCCTCATAAACTTTTTTCTTTTATTTGATATGGATCTCCATATGTTGCCGAGGCTGGCTTTAAACTCCTGGGCTCAAGAGATCCTCTCACCTCAGCCTCCTAAGTACCCAGGATTAGAGCAGTGCACTACTATGCCCAGCTTCTATAAAGTTTTCCTGAAGCATCAGTGCTTTTACTGTTCTTCCACCCAAACTTTACCATAAATTTGATGTTTTTTCTTGCTTTAATTTTAGCAGAATTCGTGTGCTCTGGTAGAAGTTTTTCCAGATTGAACTAGATCCTGTTCCAACATGTTATAACAAGTTAGGATGCGTTTCTTTGGTGCAAAAAAATTTCAAAATTGATGCATTTTTTTTTCATAGTATGCAGTTTTCATAAACTTTTGAAGACCCATGTATACTTGGTTTGGGAACAATGCAGAATTTTAAATCTTTTTGGCGTTTTAGTCTGTTGTTTCTTGAGACTTTGTGGAATCTAATATCTATAAGGGATATTAGTAATTCATCTGATTTTGCATTTTTCTTTTTCTTTTTTTTTTGAGACAGAATCTCACTTTGTTACCCTTGGTAGAATGCCGTAGCATCATAGCTCACAGCAACCTCAAACTCTTGGGCTCAAGTGATTCTCTTGCTTGAGTAGATGGGACTACAGGTGCCCGCCACAACGCCCAGCTATTGTTAGAGACAGGGTCTCGCTCTTGCTCAGGCTGGTAAAGCATTTCTTTTAAGCCATGAAATCTTTTTCTTGATTAAGCATGTATGAATGCCCCATTCTAAAAAGGGACAAGATAAAAATGAAACTTGCTTTGTTGAATTAGGGGCGTCCTTGGCCTGTGTTTCCCTGCCCTTCTTTGTCTAAGATGACCTCCAGAGCTCTGTGGAATATAGTTTGGAAACTGTTACCTGGTCCTATAAAGTGTTTAATTCCATTTTATATACTGCTGTATTTAAGTGAGTCTAAATTACTATTGACTGTAAAATATATCCTGGTATCAGAGATATCCAGTGACTAACAGAGAGTGCATATATTTATGTATAAAACTACAACTGTGAACACATGAAAAAGAAATAAACTGCCATAATAACCATGACTATCTCTTCCCAGGTTTTTCTGCTTACTCTTGGCTTGCTAGCTCCTTGACTATAGTGTAATGGAAAGAGTGTGGACTGTAGGACTAGTTTGCCTGGGCACAAACTTGGACAAATTAGGTAACTTCATGTACCTCATCTTTCTATTTTTAACAACAAAGATTGCTTTTTGTTTGTTTTTGGTAAGATGGTCTTTTCTGTAGTCTTCAGATGGTCTTCTCTAGAAAGAATCCAATTTATTGGTTTGTTTGTTTATTTATTTATTTATTTGAGACAAGGTCTTTCTGTCACCTGGGCTAGAGCGCAGTAGTATTATCATAGCTTACTACAAAGCCTGGGCTCCAGCGATTCTTTTGCCTCAGCCTCCTCAGTAGCTGGGATTATAGCTGTGCACCATTATGCCTGGCTAATTTTTCTATTTTGTGTAGAGACCTAGTCTTGTTCTTGCTCATGCTAATAACCTCTTTATTTTTATAATAACTATTATGTTGTTTCAATCCATTTTTCTTCCTCAAAAGAAGTTTTACTATATTTAATATTTTACAAAGTGCCTCTCCCCCTTAGATTGGTTACACTCTCTCAGAGCTTCTTAGTGGGTGAATTGGCTGTTCGCATGTTGTAGGACAGTTCATTATGTGGGGTCCCTCCCAGTAAATACCTGTAGCTTTTCCTCTTTATATGGACAACAAACACGGCCTGAACCATATACATTTCTCTTGGGTGAGGACTTAGTAAGTATCTGATTCTTGGCAGATTTCTTTTTTCAGTACATTCATGTACTAGAGGCAGATTTCTTTTTAAATTCTAGCATTTAATCTACTTTTTACTGACTTTTATACCCTTCCCCACTCTACCCTACCAGAGGAATTTGCTTCTTCGCTTTTATCTAAATAGCAAATACAGTAGAACATCTGTAGTTGACCACCCAAAGGTCTGTAACTGGTCAATGCATGGAGGTGGTCAACATGAGAAATTAGGTTTATTGTACTGATGATACATACACATGGGACATGTTCAATTTATGAAAATTAGGTCAACTTGTAGAGAGGTGGTCAACTATGGAGGTTCTACTGTGTTAGCAAATGGTAGAAAGTACTAGTACATTTTAGTACTTATTGTATGTCAGATAATTGTATTGGGCCTTTTGCATATAAATTAACCTTATAAAGGAAATATTGACTATATTTTGTGGATGAGAAAACTGAAGACCAGAGAGAATTAGTGATTTCCCTAAGGTTTAGTACACATAAAAGTAATAAGTTCACTACAATTTATAGTTATAAATTATCAAAACATTTTATAATTTGGTCTTTATAATTAATTTGCACCTTACTACCAAGTTTGGTTCAGAAGGAGACTTTGGTTCTAGTGTGTGTTGATACTCATTAGGATTTAGTGAGGGTGGAGTATATGGTGCCTGAGTCTTTCTCCACTTATAGAATGAATGGACATTAGGATAGGGGTTGAGATTGGCAGGACTACTCTTAAGTTGTTGGGTAACCATCAGTGTTCATTCCCCAAGGAGTTCCTGCATATAGGACGTCTACAGTTCTATAGGACATTGGACTCTGAGCACAGAGTAAGCAGCATGAGTATGAGTACTAATAGTAACATGCCTCCTTTTTCCTAGGAACATGCCTTCTTCTAAAATTCCATAGGAGAGGTTTACTCTTGCACCATAATGGTTTCATCTAAATCACAGGATCCTAGTTGTAAAGTAAGCTAAGGTCAAGTGATAGTCTGGTTATCTTGTGCTGATGGGGAATTCCCTACTTAAGGTAGTTTTTTGGGGATATTTCACATATTTATTAAATACTTAACACATTATTCATTTAGTTGGTCAGAATTTAGAAAAGAACTTCTCTTTATGAAGCTCCCAAACTACAATATGTCCCACATGTAAGGAAACTTACTGGGTGCTCTGTGTGAGCCATACTAATTGTTTATTAACTAAAACTTTTCTAAGTTCTTCCAGTTTCTCCACTTTATAGCATGTCCTCCCTAGCAAGGTAATGTGGGATTTTTCCCACTTTTTTTCTCTCCTTTTTTGACTGATCATGTCATAAAAGAAGCTATGGTTTCATAGAATGCACTAGAATGCATCATGTCTTCTACTTAGATGCTGTTCTGCAACCCCATCTGTAGAGCATTGTCCTTTTATGATGAATTGAAAAAGACCATTTCATTTGCTTCTAGAAGATCCTCTATAAGATGCTCATAGTTTCAGTTCTGACCTCTAGAGATCAGAAATATGGGCCAGCTGTGGTGGCTATGTCTTTATCTTCTGCTAAGGCAGGAGAGTCACTTGAGCCTGAGAGTTCAAGACCAGCTTAAAAAAAAAAGAAAGAGAATTAGCCAGTCTTGGTGGCATGAGCCTATAGTCCCACCTTCAAAGGAGGCTAATGCAGGAGGTTTGCTTGATTTGAGCCTAAGAGTTTAAGGTTGCACTGAGCTATGATTATATCACTACCCTTTAGCCTGGGCAACAGAGTGAGACCCATCTCAAGAAAAATATGAGTAGCCCTTGAAAACAAAATTTCTTTTTTTTATTGTTTTTTTTTTTTTTTTTAAGATAGAGCCTCAAGCTACCGGCCTAGGTAGAGTGCTGTGGCATCATAGCTCATAGCAACCTCCAACTCCTGGGCTTAAGCAATTCTCCTGCCTCAGCTTCCCAAGTAGCTGGGACTACGGCGCCCACCACAACATCTGGCTATTTTTGATTGTAGTTGTCATTGTTGTTTGGCAGGCCCGGGCTGGATTTGAACCCACCAGCTCTGGTGTATGTGGCTTGTGCCCTAGCCACTTGAGCTATAGGTGCTGAGCTTTTTTTTTTTTTTTTTTGAGACAGAGTCTCACTATGTCGCCCTGGTAGAGTGCTATGGCATCACAGCTCACAGCAACCTCCTTGGGCTTAAGCAATTCTCTTGCCTTAGCCTCCTAAGTAGCTGGAACTACAGGTGCCCACCACAACGCCCAGCTATTTTTTTGGCTGTAGTTGTCATTGTTGTTTGGCAGGCCCAGACTGGGTTTGAACCCGCCAGCTCCCATGTACATGGCTGGTGCCCTAGACGCTGAGCTATAGGTGCTGAGCCCAAAATTTCATTTTTTGATAAGGGAAGTCCTAGTCTAAGCTGGACTTGTATGGGAAATGTTTTAGGAGGGACATTTCAAAATGTAAATGAGATCTGAAATCCTAAAATATTTTTATGTTACAAGGTAATAGGCTATTTCAACTTCAAGGAAGAAAGGCTGCCATCCAGATGTACTGCCACCAGGTGATGGTGATAGGTGGTCATGTCTAGGTAGTTATGTATGAGTCAAAGGCAGTATGAAGTGGCCGTACTGTATAGCTTCTGAAGTGCAGAATTTGTGGGTCCTGAACTTTTATTGGCCGTCACAAATAAAAAATCAAATGAAACAACAATCCTTCTGTCAGGTATGGTAATTAACAAGATATTGTATATCCAGGTATAAAGCATCAAAGGTTTTAACTCTTTGTCATTCAGCTGTGAGTAGTATTGATGTGTACTGTTAGTGCTAAAGCTATTTGCCTTATAATTAGTTTTCTTCTTTACAGACCACAAACACAGAGATAATACAAAAAGATGTGGTGGATAGAGGGCAAAAGTATATTTTGAAGGAAATACCTTTACTTATTTATCTATCTATATCTTTCTCTTCCCTTCCCTTCCCTCCCCTCCCCTCTTTTCTTTTTCTTTCTTTTCTACACTCACTTTGTCACCCTGGGTAGAGTGCCGTGGTGTCCTAGCTCATAGCAACCTCAAACTCTTGTGCTCAAGTGATCCTCTTGCCTCAGCCTCCTGAGTAGCTGGAACTACAGATGCCTGCCAGAACACCCAGTTAGTTTTTCTATTTTTAGTAGAGATAGGATCTCACTTTTGCTTAGGCTGGTCTTGAACTCCTGAGCTCGGGCTATTCACCTGTCTCAGCTGCCAAGAGTGCTAGGGTTACAGGTATGAATGGTAGCAAGACCACTTTTATCAGAAACTTCTTTAGTCTGAATATAAGAGAGTAGTAATAGGTCCTTAAATTTTTTTTTCTTTTTTTTTTGAGTAGAGATGGGGTCTCTTGCTTAGGCTGGTCTTGAACTCCAGAGCTCAAGGGAACCTCCCCTCTCAGCATCCAAGAGTGCTAGGATTAGGCTCTGTGGGCTTAATTACTATGTTAGAGTTTGGCAGAATGAGAAAGAAAAGATGCCAGAGTGAGAAAAAGAACTCGGTAGTCATCTCCACAGGGCTAGAGAATTCAGAGAAATATTTATTCCACCGCCAAGGCATAAGGCTCTATATTCTGTCCTTTGGAATACCTTCTTTCCATTTGTGTTTTTATTTTTTTCCCCAAATCTATCACCTACTCATACACCTTTTTTCCCCAAAAGTAATTACTGTTTTATCTCAATTATCATTGAATTGTTTCTGTCATGGTCCAATAACAAAAACCATGTATAAACACACAAAAAAAAAAAGAGCTAGGATTACACATGCAAGCCACCACAACTGGCCTCCTTTAAAATTTTTTAAAATCAGAGGACACTTACTCTATTCTATTATTATTTTTTTTTTTTGGAGACAGAGCCTCAAGCTGGTCACCCTTGACAGAGTGCCGTGGCATCCCAGCTCACAGCAACCTCCAATTCCTGGGCTCAAGCGAGTCTCTTGCCTCCGCCTCCCAAGTAGCTGGGACCACAGGCGCCCACCACAACGCTCGGCCATTTTTTGGTTGCAGCTGTCATTGTTGTTTGGCGGGCCCGGGCTGGATTCGAACCCTCCAACTCAGGTGTACGTGGCTGGTGCCTTAGTCCGTTGAGCCACAGGCGCCGAGCCCTTACTCTATTCTAAAGTAGACTGATTTAAGATGTGTGGTATGAATGTGTGTATAATTTTTTAATCAAGGATCATTCTTTATTAAAATATTATTATGCCTATTGTTAAAATAGTTGTATTACCATTGACCATTTAAAGGTTAAATACTTAGGCTTTTTCTTTGTGACTGAGTCTGAGTAGAGTGCCATGGCATCATCATAGCTTTCAGCAACGTCAAACTCCTGGGCTCAAGTGATCTCTCGTCTCAGTTTTTTTCTATTTTTACTAGAGATGGAACTCAAGCAATCCATCCTCCTCAGCCTCCCAGACTGCTGGGATTACAGGTGTGAGCCACCAAACCTGTCTAATTGCTTTTTTCTGCAGTTTTTGACCAGGACTGGGTTTGAACTCGCCACCTCCGGCATATGGGGCCGACGCCCTACCCGTTTGAGCGACAGGTGCTGACCTAATTGCTTTTTTTTTAAAAAAAAAATATAATCCGTTTCCTTTTTCTGTATTTGTGCATTAGTAAGGTTTGTCACTTAGGCTGAATCTAGTTAAAAAGTATTTTAGTTACTTAGGAAATATAGCCCAATCAGATAATATGTATCAGTGGTTTAATGATTGCTTTTCTTCCGGGGGAAGGGGTTAGCCACTGTTAACAGTAAATGAGCACATCGATTATATGTATGTTCTGTTTTGATTGGAGAAATATTAAAAACAGGGAAAAAACTTAAAATTGAGATATGTACATTTTCCCTTCACAGAAGCATGCAAAAAAAAGTTTGCAAACTGTTTCAGTTGAGAAATTCTTTTTTTTTTTGAGACAGAGTCTAACCATATCACCCTTGGTAGAGTGCTGTGGCATCACAGCTCACAGCAACCTCTAGTTCTTGGGCTTAAGTGCTTCTCTTGCCTCAGCCTCCCAAGTAGCTGGGGCTACAGATGCCCACCACAATCAGATGAGAAATTCTTAAGAAGGTTTTGCTAAATTGTTGTGTGATGGGAGTTTTTAGTAACTGCCATTGTATATACTTGCTCCTGGATCAGGTTAGAGCATATCTCTTGTAAAGAAGGAAGCAAGCATAATTGCCTTTCATTCAAATAATCAGTATGTAGTATAAAACTAATATGTGGCTATTTTTTATTGGAATGATGATTGGTATATAAAACAATGTGTAGGACTTTTAAATTTTATGCAATATGTTAGTCTTTGATGTAGTTTGTATTTGTTAATTGCTATTCAGGATGTCGCCCTCATTTAATTTTTAGAAACCTCTTATTAGAGTTGTAAAGGGTGGGGATCTTTGAAGAGGGTTATCTCTTATCGAAAAGCAAATTGCATTCTGTTCCTATTATAATGGCTTGATACCAGGTACATAATATTCTAATGGTTTTCTCTTATAATAGCAAAAATTTTTCAGCTAGAAATTAGTTCATTCTATAATCTATATTTTAGGGGAAGAAAAACTCCACAAAACCTGTCTTAAGTTCTCTTTGTTTTTCCCTTTTTATCTTTAAAGAACTTATGCTTTCCTGGCTCGGCGCCTGTGGCTCAACCGGCTAAGGCGCCAGCCACGTACACCTGAGCTGGCGGGTTCGAATCCAGCCCGGGTCCGCCAAACAACAATGACGGCTGCAACCAAAAAAAGGGCCAGGCGTTGTGGTGGGCACCTGTAGTCCCAGCTACTTGGGAGGTGGAGGCAGGAGACTCATTTGAGCCCAGGAGTTGGAGGGTGCTGTGAGCTGTGATGCCACAGCTCTCTATCCCGGGTGACAGCTAGAGGCTCTGTCTCAAAAAAAAAAAAGAAAAAAAAGAACTTATGCTTTCCTTTCTTTTCCAAAGGAATGTCAATATTGGACATTTGGGCCCAAAAAGGAATGCTGTGAGTCTGCTAGCCTCTGGATTTTGCTTTATAGTGATCAAAGTCCTTCCAGTTTCCTTTTATGAATTTTTAAGAGTTTTGCTTGTACTTTGTTTTGACATGTTCTTGAAAGCAATTGAATTCTAGAGTGAGTTTTTGGCTCAGTAGCCACTTCACACTTTATAGTCTTTTTTTTCCCCCTGTCTTACAGGCAAGAGTATAGTGGTGCAATCATAGCTCACTGCAGCCTCAAATTCCAGAACTCAGGGGATTCTCTTGCCTCAGCCTTCAGAGTAGCTGGGCCTATAGGCACACATCACCACACTATGCTTGGCTAACATTTTCTGCTTTTATTTTTAGAGTTAATCTTTTAAATTTAGAAATCAGAAATGATAAAGAAGGCAGATATTATTTCCGATCTAAGATTTATTTGACAACTTTAAAAAATGTTTAATTTTGGCTTGGCGTCTGTGGCTCAATGGGCTAAGGCGCCAGCCACGTACACCTGAGCTGGCGGGTTTGAATCCAGCCTGGGCCCGCCAAACAACAATGACAGCCGCAACCAAAAAATGGCCGGCCGTTGTGGCAGGCGCCTGTAGTCCCAGCTACTTGGGAGGCGGAGGCAGGAGACTCCCTTGAGCCCAGGAATTGGAGGTTGCTATGAGCTGTGATGCCACAGCACTCTATCCAGGGTAACAGCTTGAGGCTCTGTCTCAAAAAAAAAAAAAAAAAGTTTAATTTTACATTTCATTTAACTCAGTATACCCAAAATATTATCATTTCAACATGTGGCTAAGTAGCCTGCTCTATTAGATAATACAGGTCTGTAAATGCTAGCTACTATGTTGTACCAATTTTTTTTTTAAGAATTTGTTTTGGGGCGGCCCCTGTGGCTCAAGGGAGTAGCGCGCCAGCCCCGTATGCTGGAGGTGGTGGTTTCAAACCCAGCCCTGGCCAAAACCTCAAAAAAGAAAGAAATAAATAAATTTGTTTTGTTTTGTTTTGTTTTTGGAGACAGTCTCACTCTGTTGCCCTGGGTGGAGTGCCATGGCGTTGCAGCTCACAGCAACTTCCAACTCTTGAGCTTAAGTGATTCTCTTGCCTCAGCCTCCCAAGGAGCTGGGACTACAGGCACCCACCACAGTGCCAGGCTATTTTTTGTTGCATTTGTCGTTGTTTGGCAGGCCTAGGTTGGATTTGAACCCACCAGCTCCGGTGTATATGGCTGGTGCCCTAGCCGCTGAGCCACAGGTGCTGAGCCACAGGTGCCGAGCCAGGCTTGAGCAATCTTCTTGCCTCAGCCTCCGAAGTAGCTGGGAATACAAATGCCTGCCACAGTGCCTGGGAAGTTTTTCTAGTTTTAGAAGAGACAGGTTTACTCTTCATCAGGCTGTTTTTGAACTCCTAAGCTCAAGTAATCTACCTGCATTGGCCTTCCAGAGTGCTAGTATTACAGGTATGAGGCAGTGTGCCTGGCTCTTCTTAAAGAAATTTTAAAGTTGATATTATTCTTTTAACAAATTTGCCAGTGAAATCATCTGAGCCTGGAGGTTTTTAGGTTTTCAATTATTCTGTTTATAATTATAGGTCTATTCAGGAAATGTTTCATCTTAGGTGACTTTGGGTGGTTTCAAGGAATTGGTCCTTTCCATCTAAGTTGTTGAATTTATGTGTATAGAGTTGTTTGTAGTATTCTCTTCTCCTTTTAACATCTATATTTGGTGATAATCCCCTTTTTCGTTCTTGGTATCTTGTGTCTCTTTCTCTTTTTATTTTTTTTTTTAAGAGACAGAGTCTCACTTTATCACCTTGGTAGAGTGTCGTGACGTCACAGCTCACAGCAAGCTCCAGCTCTTGGGCTTAGGTTATCTCTTGCCTCAGCCTCCCAAGTAGCTGGGACTATAGGCACCCGCCACAATGCCCGACTATTTTTTGTTGCAGTTTGGCTGGGGCCGGGTTTGAACCCACCACCCTCGGTATATGGGGCCAGCACCCTACCCACTGAGCCATAGGCACCGCCCTCTTTCTCTTTCTTTTCTTATTAACTTTCTGTATTGGTCTTTTCAAAGAATCAGCTTTTGGTTTTATCAATTTTTTTTTTGAGACAGAGCCTCAAGCTGTCACCCTGAAGAGAGTGCTGTGGCATTACAGCTCACAGCAACCTCCAATGCCTGGGCTGAAGCGAGTCTCTTGCCTTCGCCTCCCAAGTAGCTGGGACTACAGGCGCCCACCACAATGCCCGGCCATTTTTTTTTTTGTTTGTTTGTTTTGGTTGCAGCCGTCATTGTTGTTTGCCAAGCCCGGGCTGGATTTGAACCTGCCAGCTCAAGTGTACATGGCTGGTGCCTTAGCCTGTTGAGTCACAGGTGTTGAGCTGGTTTTGTCAATTTTGCTGTATTCTGTAATCTAAAATTTTATAGATTTTTGATCTTCATTATTTACTTCATTCTGCTTGATTTGAGTTTATTTTGTTCAGTTTTTAGTTGGATAAGAAGAAAGCTGAGGCTTGGTGCCTGTAGCTCAGTGGCTAGGGTGCCAGCCACATACACTGGAGCTGGTGGGTTTGAACCCAGCCCTGGCCTGCCAAAGGACTGCCAAAACAATGGCAACTACAGCCAGAAAATAGTTGGGTGTTGTGGTAGGCGCCTGTAGTCCCAGCTATGTGGGAGGCTGAGGCAAGAGAATCGCTTAAGCCCAAGAGTTTGAGGTTCCTGTGAGCTGTGACACTACAGCAGTCAACTGAGGGTGACAAAGTGAGACTCTGTCTCAAAAAAAAAGAAGAAGAAGAAGAAAGCTGATTTTATTGACATTAGACCAGTGGTTCTCAACCTTCTTAATGCCGTGTTTCTTTAATATAGTTCCTGAAGTTGTGGTGACCCCCAACCATAAAATTATTTTCGTTGCTACTTCATAACTGTAATTCTGTTACGAATCTTAAATATCTGATATTAGGCGACCCCTGAAAGGGCTATTTGACCCCCAACGGGGTCTCGACCCACAGGTTGAGAACCACTGCATTAGATCTTTCTTCATTTATAATATAGGTGTTTAGTGCTACAAATTTCCCTTTAAGCATTGCTTTTAGCCATATCCCACCACTTTTGAAATAGTGTATTTTCGTTTTCGTTCAGCTTCAAATATTTTCTAGTTTCCCTTGAGATTTCCTGTTTGACTCATGGATAACATAGAAGTGTATTGTTTAACTACCAAACATTTAGAAATTTTTCTATTATTTATTAGTTTCTAGTTTAAATCCATTTTGGTCAGAGAACATACTTTGTATGATTTCATTTTTTAAATTTGTTAAGATGTTTATGACCTAGGAGATATTATTTATATTGGTGAATATTTCATGTGTACTTCAAAAGCATGAGTATTTTACTGTTGTTGGGTGAAGTGTTCTATAATTGTCAATCACATGCAGTTGGTTGATTCTTTTGTTTGATTCCTTTATATCTTTTTTAGGTTTTTTTTGTCTACTAGTTCTGTTACTGCAAAAGGAGTATTGACATGTCTAACTACAATTGTGGATTTGTGTATTTCTCCTTTCCGTTACCATTTTTTAGTTCATTTTATTTGATCCTTTGTTGTTAGGTGCATAAACATTAAGGTTGTTAATGTCTTGTAGAAGAATGTCCGATTTATTATTATGAAATGTTCCTCTTTTTCCCTGGTAATTTTGTTTACTCCGAAGTCTACTTTGTCAGATACAAATATAGCCACTCTAGCTTCCTTTTGATTAGAGTACTGTAGCATCACAGCTCACAGCAACCTTGGGCTCAAGGATTCTCTTGTCTTAGCTTCCCAAGTAGCTGGGACTACAGGAGCCTGCCACAACACCCACCTATTTTTTTTGTTGCAGTTGTCATTGTTGTTTAGCTGGCCCGGGCTGGGTTTGAACCTGCCAGCTTGGCTATATGTGGCTGACGCCATAACCACTGTACTACAGGCACCAAGCCTAAATTCAGTTTTTTATAGATAACATACAGTTGTACTTTTAATTTCCATTCTGATAATCACTGTCCTCTATTTGGTGTGTTCAGATCATTCACATTTAATGTAATGATTAAAATGTTTGAATTTAGCTCTACCACTTTGTTTTTTGTTCTCTTATTTGAAGATTTTAAAATCATTAACAATTGCTAAATTTTTTAGTTATTTATGTTTAAACTCCTTTTTTAAATTTTTGATTAAGATCCTACTGTATTGCCCAGGTTGTACTCAAATTCCTGGGCTTAATTGATCCTCCTTTCTTAGCCTTCTGAGTAGCTGGAACTCTAGGTATGCCGCCATGGCTCCCAGCTCTGTGATTAAATTCTTTTTTTTTTTTTTTTTTTGGAGACAGAATCTTACTGTGTCACCCTTGGTAGAGTGCCATGACGTCACAGCAACCTCCAACTCTTGGGCTTAAGTGATTCTTTTGCCTCAGCCTCCCAAGTAGCTGGGACTACAAGCACCTGCCACAATGCCTGGCTATTTTTTGTTGCAGGTGTTGTTTAGCTGGCCCGGGTAGATTTTGAACCTGCCAGCGTCGGTGCATGTCACTGGTGTTGTAACCACTGTGCTGTGGGCGCCTAGCCTGTGATTAAATTCTTTTAAAAGAAACTCATAACTTACTATAGAAAATACAGAAAGTATGGAGAAAAAAAAACATTTATACTGTTTTCTACATATAAACACTATTAATGTACGATTTTTCATATGTTTTGTATCCATATATTAAAAGCAAAAAATTTTTTTGTTCATATTTGGTATTGTGCTACCTATCATTATGTAATTGACTTTTCCCCCATTTACTAATATTTTAGAACTATTCCCCCTTTTATTATTAAATATTTTCAAAAATATAGTTTTTAGTAGTTGTGTAACATTCCACTGAATTACTATTGACCAAACTATTATAGGTAATTCTTTCTTATAAAATTGAGCTAAAGGCCAGGGACAGTGGCTTACAACTGTAATCCTGGCACTCTGGGGCGCTGAGGTGTGTGGATTGCCTGAGCTCACAGGTTTGAGACCAGCCTGAGCCAGAATGTGGCCCCCTCTCTAAAAATAGCCAGGCGTCATGGCGGACTCCTGTAGTCCCAGCTACTCTGGAGGCTGAGACAAGAGAATTGCTTGTGCCCATGAGTTGGAGATTTCTGTGAGCTATGACGCCACAGTACTCTACCCAGGATGACAAAATGAGACTCTGTCTCAAAATAAAAAAAAAAAAGTTGAAGTAAAGTCCATGTAATAAATGAACCATTTTAAAGTGTGCCATTTAGTGGCAGTTAGTACATATATAATGTTGTGCGACCATTGTTTCTATTTGGCTCCAGGGCATTTTTATTACCCCAAGAAAGGACCCTGCACCTATTAAGTATTTAGTCTCTATTTCTCACATCCTGCAGCCTCTAGCAGCCACTAATGTACTTTCTGTCTCTGGGTGGGTACTTCTTTTTGCTGGGTTGGAGCAAGGTATATAAAAAAAATGAACAAATAATTAACGTATCAGACAGCCACCTCAAAACAAAATGTGGACTGTTGGCTAAGAATGAATAGACATGACTTACTTGGTTCATTTATAATTAGATTCTTAAACATTCTTATTATTAAAGAAGGACAATAAATAAACAACATGAGATCAGAAGTCATACTATTGGAGTTTGACTTCTAGTTCGACAACATAATTACTGCACGACCTTTAGAAAATTATTTTACCTTTTCACTGACTTAGTTTGTTCCTCTATAAAATAAGGACAGTAGTGGTCTGGGTGTGGTAGCTCATACCTATAATTTCAATACTTTGGAGGATCACTTGGGGCTAGGAGTTTGAGACCAGCCTGTACAACATAACCAAGACCTCATCTCTACAAGAAATGAAAAAAACTAGCCAAGCATAGTGGCATGTGCCTTTACGTGGTAGTTAGAGGCAGGAGGATTGCTTCAGCTCAGGAATTTGAGATTACAGTGATCTGTAATTGTGCCACTGTACTCCAGTCTGGGTGACAAAGTGATACACTGTTTCTAATCTATAAAAAAATTTTTAAAAAGAAAATAGTACCTACTGTAGCCTAACTGACTTGGTTAGGGGTGGGAAAACCAATTACATTTGACTCTTGCTTTCTCTGTAGGGGAAGGAAAATACCCAATTCCAGCCCTTTCTTTTGCTATCTGCCCTATTTAAGAGAAAGAAAATAACCTGAGTTTTTTTTACTGTACAGGGGTGCAGTTTCACTTAAAGAATGAGCCCTGGCTCAGCACCCGTAGCTCAGCGGTTAGGGCGCCGGCCACATGCACCAGGGCTGGTGGGTTTTAACCCGGTCCAAGTCTGCTAAACAAACAAACAACAGCAACAACAACAAAAATAGGCGGGCATGTGGAGGGCACCTGTAGTCCCAGCTATAAGGGAGGCTGAGGGAAGTGAATTGCATGAGCCCAAGAGTTTGAGGTTACTGTGAGCTGTGACACCATGGCACTCTAGGGTGACAGCTTGAGACTTGGTCTCAAAGAAAAAAAAAGAATGAGTAATCACAGTCATAGGGCTATAGAATGTTTTCTCTGTCCCCTGCCATAACCACTGCATTATCATTGGCTCTTTACTGCAGTTCCTTTTAATTGGTACATCATGTCTACCTTTCAACAGGGCATACTAAAAGGCAAAAAAAGAAAAAACCCATCCAGTTTGAAGAGATTGAATAGAATCAGAATCAGTTTTCGCAGGACTGTTAGAATTATTAGACCTAGACTTTTCGAAAAACTATAAATAGTATGCTAAGAGCTTTAGTGGAGAAAGTAGACAACATGCTGTCAGATGGATAATGTAAGCAGAGAGATGGAAATTTTAAGAAAATCAAAACAAAATGCTAGAGAATCTCACTAATAGAAACGAAGATTTCCTTAGATGGGATCATTAGTAGGCTACAGTTGGCAGAGCAAAGAATCTCTGAGCTTGAGGATGTCAGTTAAAATTCCAAAACTGAAAAGCAAAGAGAAAAAAGACTGAAAAGGCAGAACAAGGCCAGGTGCAGTGGCTCACACCTATAATACTAGTGCTCTGGGAGCCTGAGGTTTGAGGATTGCTTGAACTCAAGTGTTCAACACCAAGAAGAGCGAGACCCCGCTCTACTTAAAATAGAAAAATTAGCTAGGCATGGTGGTGTGAGCCTGTAGTCCCCACTACTTAGGAGGCTAAGGCAGGAGGATTGCTTTAGCCCAGGAGTTTGAGGTTGCAGTGAGCTATGATGCTGCCATAACATTGTAGTTCAGTGACTGAGTAAGACTGTATCTCAAAACAAAATAAAACAAAAAAGTAGAACAAGCTAGGTGAGCGGCACCTGCCTGTAGTCCCAACAAGAGCATCACTTGAGCCTAGGGTTTCTAGTTCAACTTAGGCAACATAGGGAGACCCCATCACTAGAAAAAGTAAAGAACAGAGGGTGGCGCCTGTGGCTCAAGGAGTAGGGTGCAGGCTGCATATACCAGAGGTGGTGGGTTTAAACCTGGCCCCGGCCAAAAACTGCAACAACCACAAACAAAAGTAAAGAACAGAATACAGTAATACTCCTTTATCTGTAGTTTTACTTTCCACAGTTTCAGTTACCCATGGTCACCAGTGACCCAAAAATATTAAATGGAACATTCTAGAAATAAACAATTCAAAAATTTTAAAATATATGCCATTCTGCGTTCTGTGAAGAAATTCATAGTGTCCTACTCAATCCTGCTTGGTATAGAAGATGTGAATCATCCTTTTTTCCCCCAGCATATTCATGATATATGTAGTACCTGATCATCAGTCAGTAGTTGTCTTGATTATCAGATTGACTGTTGGAGTATTGTAGTGCTTGTGTTCAAGTAACTCTATTTTATTTAGTAATGCCCCTAAATTGCAAGAGTAGAGATGTTGATATATTGTTATAATTGTTCTATTTTATCATTACTGTTGTTAAACTCTTACTGTGCTTAATTTCTAAGGTAAACTTTATAAAAGTTATGTATGTATAGGAAAAAAGTATATATAAGGTTCAATACTATTTCCATGCTTTCAGACATCCACTGGGGGTCTTAGAATGTATTTCCCACAGATAAGGCAGGGGGCGGGGACTACCTTATTGAAGAACTGTGGGACATCTGCAAAAGGTGAAAAACACACTTAATGGAAATAATAGAAGGAGGATAGAGGAAGGAATAGAAAGAATATCTGACGCAATAATGAGTAAGAATTTCTCCAAATTCATGGCAGACACCAAATCACAGATCCAGGAAACTCAGAGAACACCAAGCAGGATAATGGCCCCCAAAACAATACCAAGCATATCATATTGAAACTGCAGAAAAAATAAAGAAAAATCTTGAAAGAAACCAGAGTGGAAAAAGATCTTACTTATAGATGGGGAAAAATAAGAACTATACCTGACTTTTCCTCAAAAACCATTTAATCAGGGACAGCACCTGTGGCTCAGCGAGTAGGGCGCCGGCCCCATATACCAAGGGTGGTGGGTTCAAATTCAGCCCCAGCCGAACTGCAAAACAGAAAAATAGCCGGGTATTGTGGCGGATGCCTGTAGTCCCAGCTACTGGGGAGGCTGAGGCAAGAGAATCACCTCAGGAGTTGGAGGTTGCTGTGAGCTGTGTGATGCCACGGCATTCTCCAGAGGGCGATAAAGTGAGACTCTGTCTCTACAAAAAAAAAAAAAAAATCCCCTGGGTAAAAATAAAAAAACAAAACAAAACGTAATCATGAAGAGAGCAGAGTGAAATATTTAAAAGGTTGAGAGAAAACATCTCTGTCCTAGAATTCTATATTATCTAAAATTATCCTTTAAAAATGGATGAATACAGACTTTCTGAGATAAACAAAAACTGAGAGAATTGGTTGTCAGTAGACCTGCCTTACAAATATTGCCTAAAAAATTTTATAGGCCAGGCACAGTGGCTCATGCCTGTAATCCTAACACTCTGAGAGGCCAAAGTGGGAGAATTGCTTGAGTTCAGGAGTTTGAGACCAGCCTGAGGAAGAGCAAGACCCTGTCTGTACAAAAAAAAAGTAAAAGAAAAATAAGAAACATGAGGTGGCGTGCTCCTGTAGTCCCAGCTACTCTGGAGTCTGAGGCAGGAGGATCACTTAAGCCCCAGGACTTTGAGGTTGCTGTGAGCTATGCTGATTTTACCGCACTCTAGCCCAGGTGACAGAAAGAGATCCTGACTAGAAAAAAAAAAAAAGAAAGAAAAAACATTTACAAAAGGAATAACATTGGAGAATGAATAAATGAAGGTAGTAGGTAAAACTAAAACCTTATTCCCCTCCCCTCCTCTCCTCTCCTTTCCCCTTCCTTCTAAATCCCCTACCCTCCTGATCCTCTCCCTTCCCCTTCCCTCCGAATCCCCTACCCTCCTGAACCCCTCTTGACAGAGTCCCACTCTCTCACCTGGGTAGTGTGGTGGTGTCATCACAGCTCACCACAACCTCCTGGGCTCAAGTGATCCTTCTGACTCAGCCTCCCTAGTAGCTGAGACTATAGGCAAGAGCCACTGCCTGACTCATTTTTTCTCCTTTTGGTAGAGACAGGCTGTTGCTCTTAATCAGGCTGTTCTCAAACTCCTGACCTCAAGCAATCCTCCCACCTTGGCCTCCCAGAAACTTTTCTTTTTCTAATGGACAAAAGAGTCAGGGGCTTGCTTTTAATTAGTTTTAACCTTTGAGCTTTTACATGTGTAATCAACCAGGTGAGTATTGTAGGAGGTATTTTCCTACACATCTTGCATAAATTCAAATTTCACATTTTTCTTTGGAGTAAAACAGGATTTTTATATGTTTATAATGTAATTTCTGAGTTGCAGCAATTCTGTTTTCATATGTTTCCCCTGTATTTCTCTGCTCAGTCTTGGCTGCCACAAGTAGACAGAAAGTGTGAGGATGCTTTTTTTCTTACATCTGTAGTGGAAACCTTAGCAAAACTTTAGTTGGTTTTTTTTTTTAATTATTTGTAATTGATCCAACAGATAACAGTGTGTTCAAAATAATAGTTATGAATTCAATTATGTATGTTCGTATTATATATGTGTTTATGTATACATGAAGTGAGTGACAGCAACAATACAAGGGATGAGAGGGAGAATTAGGAACATTTTGCTATTATAAGGTACTCGTATGACAAATTTGAAATGGTATAGTATTATTTGATGGTGGACTTGGATTAATTGTGAATATATATCACAAACTCTAGGACAATTGCTTAAAGCTTTAAAAAGTAGTATATTTGATATGCTAAGAAAAGAGAGAAAGTGAGATTATATAAAATGCTCAATTAAAACCACAAAAGGTGAGAAAAGAGTGAAAGACAAAAATAGAAACACAGAACAATGGCAACAATTAGAAAACTTAAAAATGTGATAGATGTTAATTAACTATATCAATAATCACTTCAAATATCAGTAATCCAAATACAAGATATTATCAGATTGGATCCAAAAAACAATATGTAACTATATGCTGTCTATAAGAAACCCACCTTATAAGGACAAAAACAGGTTTTAAAAACAAATGGTCAGAGAAAGATACACCATGCTAATATCAATCAAAAACAGAGTAAAAGGGCTCGGAGCCTAATGCACAGTGATTACAGTGCCAGCCACGTGCACTGAGGCTGGAGGGTTCAAATCCAGCCCAACAATGACAACTGCAACAACAACAACAACAAAAACAGCTGGGTGTTGTGCAGACTTCTGTAGTCCCAGCTACTTGGGAGGCTGAGGCAAGAGAATTGATTAAGCCCAAGAGTTTGAGGTTCCTGTGAGCTATGAAGCGACGGCACTATACTGAGAGCGACATAATAAAAACAGAGTAAAAGGAATTGAAAGTACAGTCTGAAGATACCGTATTTGTACACCCATGTTTATAGTATTATTCACAGTAACAAAATTACAGATGCAGCCTGAGTGTCAAGTGATGGATGATTAGATAAGTAAAATGTTTTATATACATAAAATGGGATACTATTCAGTCTTAAAAGGAAGGACTTTTTTTTTTTTTTTTTTTTTTTGAGACAGACCCTCAGGCTGTCACCTTGGATGGAGTGCTGTGCCATCACAGCTCACAGCAACCTCCATCTCCTAGGCTCAAGCGAGTCTCCTGCCTCTGCCTCCCAAGTAGCTGGGACTACAGGCGCCCGCCACAACGCCCGGCCATTTTTTGGTTGCAGCCGTTGTTGTTTGGTGGGTCTGGGCTGGATTCAAACCCACCAGCTCAGGTGTACGTGGCTGGCCCCTTAGCCCATTGAGCCACAGGCACTGAGCCAGGAAGGACATTTTGCAATAAACTACAGCAAATGGATACACTTTGAAGATATTATACTAAGTGAAATAAGTGTATTAGGAAAGGTAAAAGAACCAAAATAGCCAACATGATACTGAAAAAGAAGAAAAAAGATAACTGAACATTACTTGACTTAAAGTCTTATTATAAACCTGTAGTAATTAAGATAGTGTGGTATTGGCAAAAGAATAGACAAATAGTGGAACACATTTGCCCAGAAATGAGCTGCAGAAACAACTTATCACTGATAAAAAGAGCAGAAGATTAGCTGGGCGTGGTGGGGCACACCTGTGGTTCCAGCTACTCAGGAGACTCAGGTAGGAGGATCACTTGAGCCCAGGAGTTTGAGTGAGCTACGGCCATGCCACTATACTTTAGCCAGGGTGACAGCAAGACCCTGTCTTTAAAAAAAAAAAGCAAACGAAGTACACTAGGAAAAAGACACTGTTCTCAACAGATGGTGCTAGAAAAACTTGACATCCACATGCAAAAAATGAATCTGGTCATAGACCTTGTACCTTTTACAAATTTCTGCTCTGAGAGACACTTGTTGAGAGAGTGATAAGGTAAGCCACAGACTGGATGAAAATATTTGCAAAGGACGCATCCGATAAAAGATTGTTACCCAAAATTAACAAAAACTCTTTTAAATCTTAATGATAAGAAAACAAATAACCCAATTATAAATATCTCTTTGATATGAATATTCATTAAATGCTGTAGTTCTCACTATTCTGCAATTACTTGGAAGCTGCAAGCATAGAAAGAAGCATTTCTGTCTAAACAAAAATTTATAGAAAATGAAGACAAAAGGGATGATTTTTGTATTTGAACAAATTGGAACATTAAACATAAAAAAGCCTTAGTTTTAAAAAAAAACTAAGCGCCTGTGGCTCAGTGGGTAGGGCGCTGGCCCCATATACTGAGGGTGGCAGGTTCGAACCAGCCCCAGCCAAAATGCAACAAAAAGCTGGGCGTTGTGGCAGGCACCTATAGTCCCAGCTACTCGGGAGGCTGAGGCAAGAGAATCACCTAAATCCAGGAGTTGGAGGTTGCTGTGAGCTGTGATGCCATAGCACTCTACCGAGGGTGATGAAGTGAAACTCTGTCTCTACAAAAAAAAAAAAACACAAAACAAAACAGTGAGGTACCACTGCATACTTGTTAGAGTGGTCAAAACTGGACAAGAACAAATGCTAAGAAGAATTGGAGCAACAGAAACTCTTATTTACTGCTAGAGGGAATGCAAAATGTTACAGCCACTTTGGAAGATGGTTTGAAAGACTGTTTCATAAAAATCCAAACATACTTTTACTATACAGTTCAGCAGTTATGGTCCTTGGTCTTTGTTTACCCAAATGATTTGAAAACATGTTCTCATAAAAAAAACCTACATGCCAGTCTTAAAAGCAGTTTTATTCATGATTGCCAAAACTTGAAAGCAATTAAAATTCTCTTCACTAGTAGGTGAGTAGACAAACTGAGGTACATCAGGACAACAGAATATTATTTGGCATAAAAATAAATGAGCCAGTAAGTCATGAAGAGACATAGAAGAACCTTAAATGCATACTCATACATGAAAGAACTGATCTGAAAAGACTGTACTGTATGATTCCAACTGTATGACATTCTGGAAATGACAAAAAGCTTAGTAGTTGCTGGGGCTCTGGGCAGGGAGGGATGAGTAGGCCACATACAGAGAATTTTTAATTTATTGTAAGTGTTCATATTGCTAGTGCAATGGT
Source organism: Perodicticus potto (assembly GCA_963574655.1). NCBI lineage: Eukaryota > Metazoa > Chordata > Mammalia > Primates > Lorisidae > Perodicticus > Perodicticus potto. The sequence continues at coordinate 24,704 of CAUYRH010084134.1, forward strand.
TGATATCATAAATTTGGCCAAACCCATAGAAGGTACACCACCAAGAGAAAACTGACAAACTATGGACATTGGGTGATAATGGTGTATCGGTGTTGGTTAAATTGATTGTAACAAATGTACCAGTATGGTGTGGTGTGTTGATAGTGGGGTGAGGTTGTACATATGTGGGAGAAGGGAGTCTCTGGGAAGTGCAGTACCTTCTTTTTGATTTTGCTGGAACCTAAAGTGGATATAAAAAATAAAATCTATTGGCTCGGCGCCTGTGGCTCAACAGGCTAAGGCGCCAGCCACGTACACCTGAGCTGGTATTCGAATCCAGCCTGGGCCCACCAAACAACAATGATGGCTGCAACCAAAAAATGGCCAGGCATTGTGGCAGGCGCCTGTGGTAGTCCCAGCTACTTGGGAGGTGGAGGCAGGAGACTCGCCTAACCCCAGGAATTGGAGATTGCTGTGAGCTGTGATGCCACAGCACTCTACCCAGGGTGACAGCTTGAGGCTCTGTCTCAAAAATAAATAAATAAATAAATAAAATCTATTAAATTTTTCTCAGTGAGAAAAAGTAATAAACATTAAGAAATAACAATCTAGGCTCAGCACCTATGCTCAGTGGTTAGGGCTCCGGCCACATATACTAGGGTTGGTGGGTTCGAACCTGGCCCAGGCTTGCTAACAACAATGACAACAGCAACAACAACAAAAATAGCCAGGCGTTGTGGGCTCCTATAGTCTCAGCTACTTGGGAGGCTGAGGCAAGAGAATTGCTTTAAGCCCAAGAGTTTGAGGTTACTCTGAGTTGTGACACTATAGCACTCTACCCAGGGCAACAGCTTGAGACTCTGTCTCAAAAGAAAGAAAAAGAAAAAACAAACTAGGTAGAATGGATTGGAAGAACTTTCCTAAATATGCGGTCATTGAACTAAATTGTATTTTTTTTCTTTAAAAATTATTTTTCTTTATTGTGTGTGAATTTGCATTTTTAAAAATGTTTGTTTTCTAAGAATAATTAAGCCGTTTCTTTAGAATGCATTTGGGAGAGAGGGAAAAGGGGAAAATTGAGATGTAAATTCATGTAATGTCTAGGGAAGGATGTCTTCATAAGAGAGCAGGTTAGGCATAGCTGAATCAGAATTGCAGCGAGTCTCAGTGGCAACAGTGTACAAGTCAGTGTTGCTGTAACTTTTGACCCCAGAGTAATTCAGCTTCCTGTGGTTGCATTGTTGGGAATTCAGCTTCCCCCATCTTCTTCAATATTCTAACAAAAGAACACTGATGATGAGGTAGACATAGCTCATGCCTCACTTCCACTGGGGAGTGCATGGAACATAGATGCGTGTCGTGGGCCAGCGATGGCAAAGTTGGTACCCACTTTTGGCTGCTGGGGGTATAGGTGCAGGACACTTGGTGGTCAGTGGATGATACGCAGAACCCCCCTCATATAGGGGTTCTTAGGACTCCTGTATGGCCATCTGGAACTCTCTATCCTACAAAAGGATAATTTTTAGAGAAAAAAATACAATTTAGTTCAATGACTGCATATTTAGGAAAGTTCTTCCGATCCATTCTACCTAGGTTGTTTTTTCTTTTCGTTTTTTCTTTTTCTTTTTTTTGAGGGTTCAGAGTTCAGATACCAAGCATCTAACAAAATTGTATTCATGTTGCTCATAGGGAGAAGGTACCTCATGGCTAAACTGAAGGATGGTGGCTGAAAGCATAAACTTTAAGTGTGACTAGTGCACATGGGCATGAATGGGAATTCTGTGTGGGAAGGAGTGGGAGATAGATTGGTGATCATAATACTGTTTGAGGAAGATATGCACCTACTTGTCATGTGGATGAGAATCAAGTTAATGCTTCAAGGTACACAACCTTGATCATCATGTGTGCTTTGTACATCATATGCATCATATGTGAGTGGGTGGTGAGACTGACTGCCTTTTGTAGGATAGAGACTTCCAGATGGCCATACAGGAGTCCTAAGAACCCCTGTATGAGATATTGCTAGACCTCTTTCAGTCTAGCTGAATTATGCCCCCAAACTTCTGTGCTGGCATTTAAGCCAGGAAAATATTTTGACCTGTTAAGGGCTTGTGGTGGAAATGAGAAGTATGCTTGGCAAAGATGGAAAAGACCAAAGAAATGAAGACAGTAAAAAAGAAATAGGAAAAAGAAGGAGAAGGGGACATTTAGGAAATTTTGCTTTGTTGCAGTCTTGATTCTAACTTCTTACCAGTGAATTTGATGACTGAGGAACTAATGTAGTTCTCTTTGGAGAAAATAATAGGGAGGGCTTATTTTATTTGTTCTGCTAGTTCTTGAATTGGTCTAACTAGGATTGTGATGCTGAATGGGAGCAGTTTTCCTGAAGTGAGAGACAGAGCCCATCTTTTTTAGGAAGAAGAGGAAGGGGAAGCAGAGTTAAGGGTGTACTATCTAAGGTCTCTAGGAAACACACCTTTTCACCAAGAGTAAATAATAACCATCAGCAATAATGTTTTACATGTTTTGTTCATAATTATGTCCAGACAAGATAGGGTTTTAGTTTCTTTAAAAAGACAATTGAGGGTTTTTTTGTAGTTCTCGGTCTGGGGAAACGGCATCACTATGATGAGCGGACGGCCGGGCCGAGTGCCCTTACAGTTTCTGCCAGATGAGGCCTGGAACCTGCCCCCACCCAAATTGACCGACCCGCGGCTCCTCTACATCGGCTTCATGGGCTATTGCTCTGGCCTGATAGATAACGCGCTCCGGCGGAGACCGATTATGTCGGCAGGTTTGCATCGCCAGCTGTTATATGTTACATCCTTTGTTTTTATTGGATATTATCTTTTAAAACGTCAAGAGTATATGTATGCTGTGAGGGACCATGATATGTTAGCATACATAAAATCACATCCGGAGGATTTTCCTG
>CAUYRH010084135.1:0-12845 GCA_963574655.1 Perodicticus potto
AGTCACAACCCCTGCTCCCATCTGCCCCGACATGTTCACTGGGGTCCCACCCCCCTGCTCATGTCTGCCCCCAAGTGTTCACTGTGGTCCTAGCCCCCTGCTCACGTCTGCCCCCACGTGTTCATTGCGGTCACAGCCCCTGCTCACGTCTGCCCCCGCGTGTTCAGTGCGGTCACAGCCCCTGCTCACGTCTGCCCCCATGTGTTCACTGTGGTCCCAGCCCCCTGCTCACATCTGCCCCCACGTGTTCATTGCAGTCACAGCCCCTGCTCACATCTGCCCCCGTGTGTTCATTGCAGTCACAGCCCCTGCTCACGTCTGCCCCCACGTGTTCACTGTGGTCCAAGCCCCCTGCTCACCTCTGCCCCCGTGTGTTCATTGCAGTCACAGCCCCTGCTCACGTCTGCCCCCACGTGTTCATTGCGGTCACAACCTCTGCTCACATCTGCCCCCACGTGTTCATTACAGAGATTTGCCAGTTCGTGCAAAACTGAGCTTTGCCTCCCCCACACCACAAGGTCCTGGGTCCTCCCAGGTGCTGCTTCTCAGTGAAGGAGAGCAGGGCAGAATTTCTGTTCCTGCCAGGAGGGCACCTCCCTGGACTCTCTCCATCGCACCTGTCCAGCCACTGGTCCCAGGAGCCCCATGAGGCTGACCTGCTTTACCTTCTCGTGCCCTGACATCACAGTCCCCACTCAGGGAAGGTACTGAGGGACAAAAATGAACTTGCGTCTTTTCTCAACACAGACTCCCAGAACAGACTCCTCTGCTGAGCCAGGGAATAACCTCCCTGGGGACCGTTTAGTAAGGACAGAGTGGAGTGGGGAGGCAGGGAGGATGACTAGCAAGAGGGTGACCTACAGAATGGGGCAGGATGTAACACCTTCTAAATCTCCTAGTGACCAGGCGTTAGGGCCCCTGCCTAGTAGACTTTAATTCTGATCAATTCTTTATTATTAAGGTGAGAATCCAGTTGGGAGAAGAACTTCGATCTTTAACTTATCCAAATTCTTGCTACCTGTGAAGTTTTTGTAGTCTGGCAAAAGGAACGACAAAACCAATGGCAAAATTGAGAAATTTAAATTATTTAGACATTTTAATTATCCCCATGTCTACTTTCAAATAGTTGTGTCTGCTGTGTATTAAATGATTATGCAAATGTAAAGCATAAAACTAACCAGCTACTTTTTTTTGTACACAGTCTGAATCCCACAGATTAATAGTCTAATTTCTCAAATAATGAAAAGTCAACACAAGCTAAGTACCTCAGCACACAGTAACCACGCAAACAGTTTGGAGGGAGCTAGGATTTTATGAGATATTTATGCACAGTTGCATACATACCTCTTCTGAGGGAAGAGTTTATCATTATTTTGAGTAAACTGTTACCCCCATAAAGTCTAGCAACAACCAGGCTAGGGTGAGGCATTATCTCCAATCTCTATTAGATATTACATGCATGATAAAGCAATAGCCTTTCGTTATACAATTCCATACTTTTCCTAAGCAAATGACACAACCTTTTCCATACTTGTTAATAACTATTTGAAACAATAAAAACAAAGATATATGTAAATATTAATTTAGTACATACATGTTATGGAACATTATTATCTATTTTATTTGAAAAAAATCCTCACCCATTTTTCTTAAAAATAAATAGCTTTTTAAAATGGTATTTCCTTTTAAGGATAGTCACTTTATAAAAAGCATACATTCTTATAAATATGAGCTGAAAGGTATTTTTAACTTTTTTAAGTTTATGTCAACCAGACCGTTGGTGAGCGGTAAGCCTATTGCCCAAAATTTCAGACCTTCTTCTATATAAACCATTTATTTACTTGAAAAACAAGCTGTTAAGGTAACAGATGAGTGTGGACATGAATTATGAGCTATCAAAATTGTTTTAAGAAACTGCAATGACAAGGCAGGATAAAAACACGATAGAAATCTAAAGAATGAGTAACTATTTGACATTGAAACAGCACAAGGCCATCTACATTACTTCCACCCACAATTATTAATCTAAGTTCTAAGCCCTCAAGCAAACTGTCACAAAGTACGAGCTTATTGAGATTCACACAGAAAGGCCTGTGACAGTGTGGGAGTGACAGAAACAGGGAAAGTGACTGTGTCATCTTGGAGTTTACAGAAGTAAGAGCACGCAGTGCTAGACATTTTTGGACATACGCTCCAGACTGATTTCTGAAAGTTCCACAAAGAATAAGAGTGTGCCAACAGCCAGAGACACAGAGAAGTATCAGACATCCTGAACGGGGAGTTGGGTAAGAGGTGGGGCTCGGGATGGAAGGTGGATGCAGGAGCCGCCACAGCTGTCCACGGAGCTCTCTGAAAAGCCCAGGCTTTTGAAGGACTTGAGTCAAATATGGGGAAAGCAGTGACGCAGGATGAACAGCAGCGCTCACAGTTAGGACCAGGCGAGGGGGTCGGAGACCCCAGTGAGCAGGGACCTGAGGACAGCACTAGTGTCGAGGACAACGTGCATTGTTAAAACTGTGTGTGCTGAGAAACGAAGGGAAATAGCTGTTGGGCTAAAAAGAATAAAGCTCGATACACGCCAGCTAGTGCAGCCCACGAAGCTCGTGTTGCTATTTCCTCTGCTTTATAGAGGAGTCATTAAGATGCAAAGAGGTAGGGCCGCCTCTGTGACCCATGGAGCCTGTAGACGGAGGAGCAGAGATTTCAAACCAGTTAGGGACACATGTTCCCTGCCCACATGTCCCTGTCCATGTGCAGGAACAACTCTTCAGCTCTTCCCGTCCCGCTGTAGGCTGGAGGAGCAGACACCTGATTGCTGAGTTCTGTTAGGACCGACAGGGGAAAACTCCTCCTCTGCCCTCTGAAAGGTCACCACAAAGTCAAGTCACCAAAGGCAGACTAGTTGCAGACAAGGCACACAGAATGTATGCCCCCACACAGTGAGGCACAGAAGCTGATATACCACCTGCGGGTTACAGAGAAGATGGGGCGTGGAGCAGGGTCCTTAGGGTGACGGTGGGGAATCGGGACGGTGGGAGGACAGAGGACGCCCGGATGGCAAAGGTGGGCTTGTTATGGATGGAGCCTCACAGGTAGCGGCCCTCGGAGGGAAATGGCTGATGGTTCTTCCAGGTGTCTGAAACTCTGACTTAGTCTTTTCTAGACCAGGAGAAGGGAAGGGCTGGCTGCATTTTGTGGATTTTTTACAGATGCAAATTTCCCCCACAAAAGACAGCTTTTCAGGGCTACTTCCGTTGGCTCTCTGACCATCTTCTGAAAATACGTCAAAGAAAGACATTTTGGGGTAAAATATTTTGATTTCCTTCAGTTTGGAAGGAGGCTTTGTGCTACCCAGCCTCTTTGTCCTCCTCTCTTGGGGGAGAGCCTCCTCTGTAAGCAAATGCTCTGGTCCTGCCACCCCGGGGACCTGTCATCGCCCGGAGCTACTTGGGAAGATGGAAAATCCCGGCCTCGGCTCCAGCTCACTGTCCCAGGCACATCCCAGCCCCAGCGTCCACTCGATTGATCATGCAGGTGACACACACTTGCTTCCCAGACGCCTCACCCTTTGGGCCCTAATTCTCATCTGCTTCTGAACACAGGCTAGCCAAAGACCTCCGTGAAGCCCCGTTTTAACCTCTGTGACCCTGCACCCGAGCTCCTGGCATGAAGCAATGCCACCCCAACGACAAAGAAAGCCGCTGGGTTATTTTATGACTACCTTTTCCAGAAAATTGAATATTGTTTTGTAAATTAGAAATGGCAAAACATGCTTAAAATTGAGACTCAAGCCAAGAGAGAAAAATAATAAAAGACTCCGTAAATGTTTTCAATAAAGTCCAGTCTTCAGACTCAGCAAATGATATCAAAGCCTGATTAAGTAGCTGGGTGACCACCCAGGAGCCACCATCATTCAGTCAGAGTGTGAAATCATGGAGTTTGGAACATGTCTTCAGAACGCTGAGATGGAAAGATGTCCCCAGTCTTCAATAGACTAAAAAATGGCATTCCAAGAAATTGTGATCACCAGGCTTGACATTAATCCCCAGGACCTTTATAGAACAAGTGTGAGAAAACCACCTGTGGTTAAGATGGCCTGTTAGGTAGACAGCAAGGAGGTCCAGCTCTTCCAGGGACAAGGGTGCCTTGCTGAGGTGCTGCCTCGGGCAATTGTCCCCCCCAGGCAGAAGGACTAGGGCTGGCACTCAATCCTGGTGCCACTACTCTTAATCCTGTTCTGAGCCAGGGGGACCACTTTGCCAATCTGGGAACTCCCCAGCCCAGGCATAATGGGCTTCGCAAAGTGACCTAGAGTAACCTACGGCTAATCACTGTGTCATTAACTTAAGTCTACATTGTGGCTCGCTGCCCCCAGAGGGGCTTCCAGAGAGCGAGCTCGCAGGTGCAGACGCAGCCTTGAGAATATCACCTGGTCATATCCCACGCCTCCGAAAAGCCTTCCCAGAGAGTCAATCCGTCTCTTTCCACTGATGGGGAAGACCCATTCCATTTTACAATAAAAAGTTGCCCGTGTAAAATTGTTTCCTGCCTGCGGTCACTCTGTCGCACTGGCCCTGCTTGTCATTTTGCCAAGCAAGGGGCCACGGAACTAGGGTCACAGTCCACCAAGAGGCTGAGCCTGACGCTCGGGTGCACACTGCCACCTGGACCGTCCAGTAAACAGGACGCCGCTCCAGCCTCATTCTATTAACATCGAATATGTTTCCTCATGTGTTTATCAGGAAATGCTCGAGACTATGGTGTGTCTTCAGCAAAACAACAGACTGAAACGCTCGTGATGTGCATGACACGGTCGTGGAGACAGAGACCCACGGTCTCACTTTTAAGTCACGTGGCCGCCGCAAGGTCAGTCCCAGTGTATCCACACTGGACACACACACCTCATATAAACTAGACAGGACTGTAAGTTGCATCAAAAGAAAAAAGAGCCCCAAGTTGTGGAAAGCAACATTCCCAATGCACCTTTTCAGAGTCAAACCATGTTTTGAGTTTTGTGTGAGATTATGGAAGCCACCTACCAAGAGAATCACAAACAGGGTTGCTCAGCGGGGAACAAAGGACAAGGGCCCTGGGGGCCGGGTCAGTTGAAAACGGTTGAAGGAGCTTGGAGTTTTAACCTGGAGAAGGGAAGAGTGATACACACATAGCTGGCTTTTGAGTCACTCACCTATTTGGGGCCTCAGATTTTTCCTGTATATGATGCTAGGGCTTTGAATTAATGAGGTCTTTATGACTCCTGCCTCTCAAATCATAGCTGCTTCTACCCAAACGTATGGACAAGCGTTAAAGAATATTGTCGCCCATACTATAGAAAACAGAATTAGCGTCAAAGGAGAAAGAACCTTCCAACAATTAGATGCATCCTACAAGATTAGGGTGTTGACAGCCAGTAAGCAGGTCAACAATGAGAATATTATTCAACCAGTGCTGGACAGTGCTGGTGACGACAACGATAATGCGATTTTAATTGGACTTCTATGTAATTGTTATTATCACTACAATATATTAAAAGTCTGGTATGAGCCAGCTCTGCCTGTGCTTCTTGCACTGTGGTCATGAGCAGGGGTGAGCTCCTGTTAGAATTGCCCTGGAGGGAATTCTTCAGCTGCGGGAAGGGTGGTTTTGATGAGTGATTCTCAAACTTTAGCATGGAGGACTTGTTAGGAGACAGATTGCCAGGTCTCACTCCCAGAGCATCTGGTCTAACAGGCCTGGAGGAGACCCAGGAATTTACAATTTTAGCAAGTTCTCAGGTGCCTGGTGATGCTGAGCGTGGGACCACACTTTGAGAACCGCTGCTGTACGTTATTTCCAAGTCGCACTCTAAGGCTAGGATTCCGAGTTTCCATAGTTACCCAAACTTTTCCCCATGAGAAACTGAGATTCCCATTTCCCACAGCAAGGCCTTGAAACAAGGAACATTTTTTAAAAAATCATATAACTGAGAAATTGCTTAAGCCACTGAGCCCCATTTTTCCTTCACTTCTTTCTTGACATGCCGGTTTCCTCTCTTTTTAAAACATAGAGCTAAAATGCCTTTCTTTCTAAATGGGTAGAGGAAAAGCAAATTTCCCCTTTTTTTTTGCCTCAGTTCCTCATGATTATATAATTTTAGACACTTTCATTATCTCCCAGGATCTGAGGATTCATGAAATCACATTTGAATCAAAAAAAAAAAAAAGGTGTTTAAAACTCTAGGAAGCTAAACTTTTTGGCTGAAGTCGAACATGGGGTGGGACTGTTTGGATGTTAGGATGGGAAGAGGGTGTGTGTGGTGCACACAGGGCACAGAAAGGAAAGTTCCGTCCCGGGTTGCTTCACGTGACTTTTTCCTGCTATTTTCAACACTGTCATTATTTGGATTTGCGGCAGCCCGGGGGTCTTTAGCTATTTCAAGAAGTGTCATGAAATTCTGAAGAGTTCCTCAAATTAACATTTTAAGTCACTTCAATTGAAAAAATACATATTTGCCATACAGATATTTTTCAGAGTGCTGAAAGAGACAAAGAGGAATGTTCAGAATTGAAATAAACAAAGTAACTAAAAATTGCTGATGGAGTATTTAAACTTCCATTCTGTGCTGGTTCCCAAACAAATTGCAAAGTGATTAGTTGTCTGTGCCCACAAAGACTTGGCATCTAAATCAAACATAAAGCATTCCACATATTTTGAAATGGAAAAAAAACCCAAAACACATTTTGGGCAATTCCAATTATCTCACTAATGGATTATCTGAAATGGCTGAAAGCCCTAATGATTGTTTCTACTCCAGACTGTGTTTTTATACTTACAGGTAAAGAGCTGTCTCCCCCACCTCCCACCCCATGTCCTAAGAATTTCATTAAATTAATGATAAAGTTAAAAACTACTATATTCACGTAGGCAAAAATAAAAATCTTTACTTCTACCTCAATATAAAAATGCCAATTTCAGATGGTTTGTAGATGTTAACGTAAAAGGTAAAAATAAAATTTTAAGAAGGCAAAAAAAAAAAAAAAATTAATGATAAAGGATGCCAGTTAATGCCACTGAGAGCAGCTGCGATGTGGTTTATGGCTCTTGTGCAGAATAAAGCTTTCTTATCAAATCAACGCAAAATCTCTTTTCTCTTACCATTGTTCCTGGAGCTGGGAAGAGGAGACAGAGTCTGGACTCTTGGTAAAAAGTGGAGACATTAACATTCTACCTGCATCAGTGAGGTGCTAAACATCACCTTTCAAAATAAGCCGCTGCTAATTGTCTGTATGAGAAAGAAATGAGGGCCTAGTTTTTTTAAACACCAAGCATATTTTTCTGTTCTCTATCAATGAGCAGCAGGTGACTCGTGGGAGACCTCCGGTGTGGGGGATGGGGACGGGCAAGGCACATGTGTCAGGGAGGCTGAGACTCAGAAGTCAGCGCTGCCGCCCCCTGCTCCTCCCCTCCACTCCCCGTTTCGGGCTCCCACACTGGCTCATCACAGCTACTCCAGGGTTTCCCAGCCCTTTAAACCAACTTGTCATAAATATAAACATCTTCTTCACACCTCCCCCAGAATCCTTCTCAGGATTAGGGGAGTAGAAACCCCACTTAGGAATCTCTGTATTTTCTTTGTAACCTAGCAGCAAAAAGAATGTGGTTGTGTTTTGTTTTCTGGAGTTGCCATTGTAAAGATAATAGTTCTGTGATAATTTTTATAAAATAAGACTAAGTTATAAAAATATATCTTCTCAAATTTCCCCCTTGTCTCTTCCCACCCCACCCTGCTACTTTCCAGAGATTCTATTATTTCTTTTAGAGTCCATCCTTCCTAGTTGAGAATTATTGCTCTAATGTTTCCATCACGAACAGGACTGGCTATGTAATTCGTGAATCCCAAAGAAACATAAATACGCAAGCTCCCTGGTTCAAAAGGTATTAAGAATTTGAAGATGGCCTCAGAGGGACACGACACCAAGGATGGGGCCTTTCTAGGCATGGAGTCCGGGGTGGCCGCACAGATCATGACTTTTTAGCTTCTGTTATTCCCACGACTGCCTCTTTCTGTGTTTCCCAATTGCCTCCTAAGACCAAGCATCTGATTGGCTGAGGATGAGGACATGCCACTGGTCGCTGGTGGGCAGACTTGCCGGGGCTGTCCTTTGGCCAGTCGACTATGTTGGAGCTAAGCGGCTGTGCATGACCAGGGTGGGGTGTTGGGTGGGGGTGGACACTGAGCCGTGTGTGTGACCAGGGTGGGGTGTCAGGTGGGGGTGGAGACTGGGCCGTGTGTGACCAGGGTGGGGTGTCGGGTGGGGGTGGACACTGGGTCTGCTAGTACTGAGCATGTCCACCGGGACCCTCGGGAGAACAATCCCTTCTGTGGGTAGCCAGGCAGCCACTCTCACTGCGAATACAAAGTATAACAAGATGCATTTCCAATTGGAGCCTGAGGTTTGTGTGTGACATGGAGGGATAATATTTCAGAGGATAGTTTGGGGGGAACGAATGAGGTGGAAGTGTAAACAGATGGCATGACAAAAGCCATGACAAAAAGGGGTTCTTGCCTTTGCAACAGAGAGTGCCAGCCTGGTGGGACCTGCCCTCAGCCAGGAACACACTGGTGTGAGGAGGCTGGGGGTGGCCTGTACTCTGGTGGTTCTTCCTGTGACCCAGTCGGCACAATTTCTTTCTTTCTTTTTTTTTTTTTCAAAGTTTTGACCGGGTCTGGGCTTGAACCTGCCACCTCCAGTATATGGGGCCAGCGCCCTACTCTTGAGCCACAGGCGCAGCCCTGGAACAGTTTCCAGTGCGGAAGGCAGACGCACCCCACATTGCCCTCTGTTCAGGGACACAGAAAACTGTACCAGAGCCAGGGAGAGGCAAGGGCCGCCCTGTGTAAAGGGATGTGGTTTGCAGTAGTCCTAATCCGGTGATAAGAGAACGGTTTCCTTTAGAAAGAATTTCCTAACGTCCTCCCAAGAAAGGTTCCAGCCACCCTTGATTCTGTCAGTGGGTCGCAGTGATTGTCCTGCTCTGACCTATTATTGCTCTGATCACACCAGTTCCTCTTCAGAGTTAAAAACTCATTCTCATTTTACTTCTTCTTGAGGAGTTTTTTCAAATCAGTGATCTTCCAACTTTACTACCGGGGCTCTTTGTGGATTTTAACCACCTCCCACCCTCCTCTTTCCTTTGTACCATTAGAATTAAATCTTGCAGGCTGTCTAAAGAGGTCAGCTGGTCATATTAAGGACTTGGAAACATCAAGGACTTTGAATTCCAGTAATGATATCAGCAGCTTTTAATGCTTAGGATTTTTTCCTGGTGTGGGTATGGACCTCTGTGTACGTGAGACCATGTGTATATACAGGTGTATTTAAAGATTACTTCGATTTACAGCAGTATAAGAAAAGGTGAAATCTGCAAATATCAAGAACATGTCAAGTCTTGGAGCCTGTAGCACAGTGGTTATGGCACCCACCACATACACCAAAGTTGGTGGGTTCAAACCCAGCCTGGGCCAACTAACCAACAATGACAACTGCAACAAAAAATAGCCAGGCGTCATGGCAGGCACCTGTAGTCCCAGCTACTTGGGAGCCTGAGGCAAGAGAATCACTTAAGCCCAAGAGTTTGAGGTTGCTGTGAGCTGTGATGCCACAGCACTCTATCGAGGGTGACATAGTGAGACTCTGTCGGAAAAACAAAAAAGAATATGTTATATAGAAAACTTCCAAAATGTTCCTATGTGATAAATGACACAAACTGAATTGAGTACTGAAAAGAAACTTTGATATTATTGAATTCCTAAGTAGTCTTTAATTCCTAAAAAGAATCAGGAAAGTCAAGGTCTAAAGAGCAGTGGTTGGAAGGAAAATAAGGAGCTGTCCCCAGAGCACTTGGAGCAGGTGAGGGCTCCCGGCTAAGGTGGGTCACCTGCTGCCTTTGCTCTTGCAGTCACGGGCAGAGGGGGGCATGCCCTGCAGAACTAGTCTTCCTGATGACACATGTCATACAGGCAATTCTAATAGGTTTCCAAAAATTGGTGGCAGTCCCCAAGTCAAAGAGATTCTCCTAAGTACCCTCCAAATAGTCGCTTGAAGAAGCCCTCAGTCCTGTATCAGGTCAGCTACCACACAGCACAGACACAAAGTCCCAAGCTTAGAGAAAATGCAATCATAAACTTCCTTAGGATATTGCTCGTTCCCTTTCAGCCTTCAAAATCAATTTGGGCTTTTAACTTTCCATTTTGGTACAAGGACATCTACTTTAGGACAAGCAAAGCATGAATGAGAAAGGATTTCACAAATACGGTAAGGGATGTGTCAGAATGCTTTGAACAATTCCCCGGTGAGTACGGGGGAGTTTTGGAGCACAGATGTTCCAGTGCTCTAACGCTGCAGTCCCCATCTCCAGGCTATGGACGGTACCAGTCCTTGGCCTGTTAGGAAGCGGCTGCACAGCAGCAGGTGAGTGGCAGGTGGGCGAGGAACCTCATGTTTACAGCCTCTCCCATCGCTCCCTTCACTGCCTGAGCTCCACCTCCTGTAAACGGCACCTGTGAGGGACCTAAGACTCTCCTCATGAAATTCTAGGGCCTGGTGATCCGCGGTGGAGCTGAGGACAAAGCAACACACGTGGGTGTCACTGTCTGCCTCACCCCCAGATGGGACCATCTAGTTGTAGGAAAACAAGCTCAGGTTCCCATTGCTTCTGCATCATGGCGAGTTGTATAATTATTTAATCATATATTTACCATGTAATAATGACAGAAATGAAGCACACAATAACTGAAATGCACTTGAATCATCCCCAACCACCCCATCCCCCTCTGGTCTGGGGAAAAATAGTCTTCCACAAAAGCCATCCCTCATGTCAAAACAGTTGGGGACAGATGCTCCGAGGGGCTCGCCGGCAGAGACATCATCACAGGTTTTAAACTTTTAATCTCAGAGTTCACACTTGATGCATGGATGAATCTGAAGGATCACCAGCAATCACTCCCCTTTCTTTGGCTGACCTTTTGTAGATGAAGTATAATCAACACTTTCTGTATCAGTTGTTCTTTGCTATGTACTAACCCACCCCAAGTTTAGTGGCTTAAATAACAATAGTTTATTCCGTGGATTGACTGGGTGCTGCTTATGCAAATCTCAGTGGGTTTACACAAGTGGCTGCATCTAGTTGGTGGCTAGGCCAGGCGGGTGGGACAGCCCTGGCACCAGCCTTCAGCTGGCCCATCTCAAACCACTCATGTGTCCTCACATTGGGACTTCTTCACAGCACGACCATCTCAGGGGTCCAAGGTGGAAGTTACAAGACTTCTCACTAAGCCTTAGGTTCCAGAGTCACACAGCTTTATTTCTACCACATCCTATTGGCCAAAGCAAGACCAAGGCACATTAAAGAGAATAAAAAATAGATTCTACCTCTTGATGGAGGAGGGACAAAAGGCAAGCTTCATGGGAGGCCATTTTTATAATGATCATCACACTTCTGAAAAACAGTGAGAACAGATCTTGCGGATAAACATATATGCTTGGATGCAACTAGCTGGGCACGCCCCCCTCTGTTCTCTAAGGGTGGAGGAAAGAGGAGGTGATGCCGCTGGCCCTATTGGCCACTCCTGATGTGCCGGCCGCAAGCGCCTTGGCCTGATTGAGCTCTGAGAGATGCACGGAGTCCCCAGGCCTCTGTCCTGCAGGCTTGGATGCAAAACATGGGCAATAGTGACATCCATCGGTGGGCTTGGAACGGGTTTGGAAAGTGGAGGCTGAAGAGTTCTACCAACATTTAATTTTTTAGCAATGCTTTTCTCTTTTGCAAGAAATTATTCTCAAACAGTGACCTTTCTAAAGGTTCATGACTATAATGACTGCATACCTTGCCCAAGGTACTTGTTAACATTACCCACTGGCGGGGCTAGAGTGCCATTATCAATCATCCAGAAACAAGAAGCTACAAATATGAGGACTTGTCAACCTAAACAAGGAGTAGTGTTTGAGACACACTGGGCCACAGGGGATGGTTTAGCGTAGGAAGCTGGACAGGGTGGGTTGACACATGACTTCATAAAGAATGCCTCTTCATTTGGATCAAATAATTTCTTTACTCAAATATCCAAGTTTTTGTTCATATATGAAAAGTAAAGCATTAATTATTCATATACTGGTTCCACTACTACAGAAAAGTGCAGTTAAGTGATGACCATAGGGCACCAGTATATTCAGATGCTTCAACAGAAAATCAGTTAGTCCCCCAATTTAATGCTTTCTCGTTTAATTCATGGAATTGCATTTTGGAGTTTTATCAAAAATAAAATATACCTCATTAGGGTCACTGAAAAATCATTTAAGAGTATCTTTGAAGATAAAATCCATTGCTTTTACAGTAAACTACAAACATAAATTTTTAGCGAATATAGCATCACGAATAAATATATTCCTACTATATTAAGAATGTACTCAGTTTTATTTTTTGCAAAGCTGATGTTGAAAATAATTGAGCATTATAATGTACAATTTCTCTCTTGACTATTGTAAATTGGATTTCTAAAATGTTTACTCTTTTAAGAAATTAATTGCTTTTTTTAAAATTATTTTTTATTGAGTCATAACTGTGTACAATAATTCAGTCTTGGAGTACAGTGTGCGGGCTTCCCATACAATCGGAGATATTTTTATCAACCTGATTAATATAACATTCATGATATTTTCTTGTTTACTATGTGAAAACAATTTTGATCCGTATTTAGAAGTTTTCTCCTGACCCTTCACATATGCACCACAAGTGTGATCTCACCCTTTTATCCTCTCTCCCCCACCACCCTCTCGCTCCCCTTCCCTCCCTCACCCCTTTCCCCA
>CAUYRH010084136.1:0-14601 GCA_963574655.1 Perodicticus potto
ATGGAGCTGGAGGAAATCAAGTTGCTCATGTGTGTTAGAGTTTCTCTTATAAATTGAGGCACATTCTGGTTTGGTGCATTAATATTAATAATTGAAATCTCATCATATTGAGTAGTACCTTTAACAAATATGAAGTGTCCATCCTTACTCTTCCTTATTTTGATTGGTTTAAAGCCTATTGTATCTGCAAATGGGATTGCAACACCTGCATTTTTCTGCTTTCCATTTGCCTGGAATATAGATGACTATCCCTTCTCCTTGAATCTGTATTTATCTTTTAAGGTAAGATGAGATTTTTGTATGCAGCAGATATCTGGTCTGAGTTTTTGTATCCAGTCAGCCAACCTGTGCCTCTTTAGAGGACAATTTAATCCATTCACATTAAAAGAGAATATTGATAAACCTTTTGAAAGTCCGGTGGACATTTTTAATCCTTTCACGACTGTGGAAGTTGGAATTTGATCAAAAGTTTCTGAGTGGGTTTACTTTTGTGGTGGAGGATTATGCTGGCTGTCATGGAAGAAAGGTCTGAGAATATCCTGGAGAGCCGGTTTAGTTTTGGCAAATTTCATCAACATGTGGAAGTCATTAAAGTATTTAATTCCTCCATCATAAATGAAACTCCAGTTTAGCTGGATACAGGATCCTGGGTTGAAAGTTATTTTGTTATAGGAGATTAAAAGTTGATGATCTTCCTTTTCTAGCTTGAAAGGTTTCAGCAGAGAGATCTGCAGTTATTCTAATATTCTTCCCCTTGTAGGTTATGGTTTTCGTCCAGCTGGCTGCTTTCAGAATTTTCTCCTTCATAATAACTTTAGTGAAATTGATTATGATGTGTCTGGGGGATGTCTTATTTGGGTTGAGTCATGCTGGAGTTCTGAAACTGTCTGCTATCTGAATTTCAGAATCTCTTGACATGTCTGGAAAGTTCTCTTTCACAATCTCATAAAGAAGAGACTCTGTGTCTTGTGAAGCCACTTCGTCGCTTTCGTGGACCCCTATAAGGTAAATATTGGTATTCTTCAAATTATCCCAGAGCTCTCTGAAAGAGTGATCTGTTTTTGCCCTCCACATCTCTTCCTCTTTGAAAGTTTGGGAGCATTCAAAAGCTTTGTCTTCAATGCCAGAAATCCTTTCTTCTGCTCGCTCCATTCTGTTACTGTGTTTCTCAGATCTTTCAGGGCTGCAACTTCTTGTCTCAATGTGTCAAAATCTTTGGTTATTTTGTCCTTGAATTCGTTGAATTCCTGAGACATCTTTTGGATTACTGATTGAAATTCTAACTCCATCTTTTCCTCCATTCTGTTGATCTTATTTGCTATCCAGATTCTGAATTCGACTCTGACATCTCAGCCATTTGTTGATGCATGGGATCTTGTGCTGTGTCTGCCTTGTCATTCCTTAGGGGCATTGATCTATTCTGATTATTCATATTGCCAGAGTTTTTCCATTGATTCCACCTCATGATTGTTTTTCATCATTGCCTCTGGCCGTCCTCAGAGTTGGGGAGGTGTCTCTCCAAGATTAGACCCCGGCGAGATCACGCTATTGCTGCTGGATCTTTGTAGGGAGTGACCCTGTATAGCTCCTCTGATACTGCCCCAGCCAGGGAGTTCAGCTGTGGGAGCAGCTCCAGAGTGTGGCACCCCCAGATCCTGCAGCAGGATGGGGGATGGTGAACATGGTTCTGGGAGTGCCTGGCACCCGGTGACTTTGGCAAAGAGAGCCTGTGGCTCCAGCAGTCTCTGGCCGGGAGGATGCCTCCGCACAGAGGCAGGGAGGGCTCCGGGAGGAGGACCTGAGTCTCACGGCTTCTGGAGTCTTTGGCCAGCCAGGCAGGGCTGGTGTGGAGGCAGGTAGATTATGGGAAGGAGGTCGTGGGTTGCGTGGCTCCCTGAGCTCCTGGCCTGGGCGGGCAGAGGCCTGGCGGGCGTAGGGTGCAGAGTCGCGCGGTTGCCAGCAAAGTCCCTGGCCAGGGCAGGTGCGCAGAGGCCCAGCGGGAGCAGGACGTGGATGTATGCAGTCGCTGGCGGAGTCCCTTGCTGGAGTGGGCATGCAGAGGCCCAGGGGTACAGGCCACAGGGCCACGCATTTGCTGGCGGAGTCCCTGTCCAGGGCGGGCAGGAAGGGGGGAGGCTCAGCGCAGCCCCCAGAGTCCCTGGGTGGAGCATTGGTCCCACAGACAAGGAGGGAGGGTGATGCTCAAGATCCTTTTTCCTCAGTCTCAGCAGGGGTTAGGCTTCTGGTTCATCAGGTAAGGGGAGAAGGGTGTACTGAAAGTTCAGAATGACAGGGAAGACTTTAGTTCAATTTTTCTGCCTAGCAAGAGAGTATCCAGAATCACAGCAGGGTCCCTCTGAGGAAGTGGTCCCCACTTCCCACAGAACTCTCCCGTGGGGTGAGACAAGAGGTCCACAGTTCACCACTTGTCTGTAGAAAACCCACAGGAACAAATGAAGAGAAAAAAAGAAAGGAAACAGAAAAACCACAGCTTTCTTGGGGGAGGGGATGGACACGTTTTCTTTCAGATGAATTTTTACCTGAAGCTTGCTTTCTTGGAGTCACAGCTTTTCTCAGCAGAAGTGACCTGCAGTTATCACTTCTCTCTCTCAGCTGGGCTCCCAGTCTTCAGCTTAATTGGGCAGTTTCTGGAAGTTATCTTTCCTTTTGGACAGGAGCCACTTTCAGAAGCTGCTTCCAGTCGTCCATCTTGCTCCTCCCCCCATTAAAGACTTCTTAAGATAATAAAGGTATATGACAATTAGTTCAAATTTTCACCATCTTATTTTTATACTCCTAAACCAAAAATAACCAATAAAAACCAAAAAAAAAAAAAAAAAGGCACAAGAAAAACTGTAAAAATTTCAAGATTCTTACAAGCAGAAAGTGAACACCTTAAAATTATGAAAGCAAAAATTTTTATATTTAAGAATAGATCCATGTGGTATAATTTAGTGTGGTATAGTGTTAACAATAAAAATATAGGCTGGGCAGTCTGATTGTTAGGGTTCTAATTCTTATCCCCTCACTTAATAACCGGGAAGTAGCACGGCCTCTCTGTGCCTCCTCTGTAAACTGCTGAGGCTTAAATAAGGTATGGCACATAGAACTAATTTCCAGCACAGACTGTAGTACTTGGCAAAAGCTTAATAAAGTGTTTTCTTATATTATCAATAATGAACTAAAAATAAGAACAATATTTTCCTTATCATCTGTTTGTCAAATGACAATGTTTTTTCTTCTAAACAGGAATTCTGTATAGAGTACTTTAGTTACCTACCACTGGCAGAGCTAAAGACTAGGGTCAGGAATGACCCCAAGTTGGAATGAGCAGGAAGTCAGAAGACACACAATTGGAGGTCAAGTTAAATAACAGGAGAATCCAGGAGGCAGGTTAGCCAGAGGGCACAGAAGAGCAGAAAAGGAAAATCAGGAGAGCAGATATGAGTTCTAGTAACTAAAGAAACTTGATCTTAAGGAAAATCCAGTATAAGTCAGAAGGTCCCTTGCTTTTATCCTCCCAACCAGCAAAACAGCCTAAATCTGTCAGTTAAATAGGATATAGGTATCCCTGAATTGGCTGAGAAGTAAAGGAATGAAATTAAATTAATTGAAAACTCTTTTAGTATTAGTAGCAACTAATTTATCCCTTGCTTACCTATGTTATGTTTATGCTTTATGTTTTGAATTATCCTAAGAAAGTTACAACTGCACCCTCCATTTTTCTTAGATAACAAGCCCAACTTTCATTAACTGTAGTGAATTCTTCTGAGCCTAATTAATATGCTAAAAGCTCCCCAGTTCACACTGCCTATGTGTTGACCTATGAAATTGTCTTTTTTTTTTTTTTTTTTTAATTAGAAGGTGGCTTAGAAAGCAATCTCCTCAGGCCTGCTCAGTAGATTGGGCCAGAGTAAATCATATGTTAAGTCAACTTGCAGTGGAACAAAACAAGAATGATGCTTTATTTATGAAATTAAAATATCTACTCAGTCAAAAAAGGAACATGATCAAACTCCCCAGGTTTAGCAAGAAAGTACAAAGGTAAGACTGATATAAATCCTGTACTACAGGATTAAAACAAGGCAGCTGATTGGCAGTGGCCTATATAAGAAGGCAAGAAAAGAAAGTGTGACTAGGGAGAATGTTCTCTCATTTCCTGGGTAACAGGAGTCAAAGACTTCAAGAAAAAGAGCTGAGAAAGGTACTTCCACAGGAAAAGCAAGAAACATGCCACAACACAAGACTCTCTGCAGGAAGGTAATATAACACATGTTCAACAAGTATAACTGGGAATGATTCAACCAGAAGTGAAAAAAATGAACTAACCCAGAAGCCCTGACAAATTCTTTTTGGAAATGTATTTTCTTGGCAGATAAACATAGTTACAATCATTCCTCCTCTTGGATAATTTAATACTGTTTGAAAAGATGCATTTAATTGTGGACAAACTTATAATCTTGACTCAAACTGCACAAAAGTAATTACACGTAACCAGAATGTTCATTACCCCATAACACTCTTAAATAAAATAATTTTTTAAAAAGTAAAGATGCATTTAGTACCTTCGATGTAAAATAGGCAGGTACTATATACAAGGAAGGACTCATTAGATGAACCACAAAATGGGGATCCCTATGAACAATTAGAGTCTGAAGCATCTCTTCATCAACATTAGGCTTGCTGGTTCCTTTTGGAAGTCATCATTGTTATTCCAGACACTAGCTGCCCTAATAATCCTATCAAATTCACTTGAACTCAATTCAGTAGAAGAAAATTAAAAAGATTCATCCAATTTGATACTTGAAATACCTGCAAATAGGCAAAATGTGTTTTATTGCCATTCGAAAGCAGGGCTTTGTCAAAATGCTGGGTTCAGTTTGGGCCTTGAGACGACATTCCCTGGAGTTAATTGCTACACAAAATAGAGTCATTTTGTAACAAAAGCATAATGAGATAATCACAATTTCTAAAAATCAACAATTTAACTCTGGCAATTTGGATGGACAGTATATCTACAGATGGCTTAAACAATAACACATCATTAAAGGCATATACTTTTTTTAAATAAAAAGAAAAAAAAACTGTTCCATGATCTTCTGTTGAAAAGCAAAACATAGCTTTGGCAGGGCTGTCTTGTGGAGAGTTATTTATCATTTGGAAAAGGGTTTCCTATCAGGCATATACTGGATACGCTGCAATGTCACAAAACATTATCAACTATATAGCTGCTAAAAGTGACATCAATTCTCACTCCACAAAGTCAGACATTGTTAGGGGTACTACTAATGAGGCAGACACTTTTTCTTTCCTTCACCTTTCCTCTGTAGAGTAAGAGATCAAGGCATTCCAGTGATACTATATTTCTAGAGATTAAAAAAAGGCATAGCTTGCATTCTTGAACTACAAGGCTTTAAATAAAAAAGTTAATAAAAATTGACAACAACAGGTGCAATTACATAATTTTTACCTAAGAATACATGGGCAATTTAATTATTCTACTATAAAAATATCAAAACAAATCATATCGTATCCTGTAAATGAATACAAGTATGATTTTTCAATTGTGATAATATTAATAAAAATGTATAGAGGTAAAAAAATATAGAAATATATAGAAATACACACTGTCACATACATGTATATATAGTTGCATGTATATACATTACTCTCACAAAGTATTTACACTCAATGAACCATGTTTGGCTTCTTCAAATTTGTATATTACATTTATGATCCATAATTTGTTTCACTGTCTGATTTGAATGTTACATATGAACACTCATTAAAGGTTTTCCTATACTCTACTGCTTAATAGTCCTTATTAAAATCTATAATTACTTAAAAATTATTTTTCAACAAAGGTCACAATGACTACTACTTATTATGTAGCTTCTATATGTCAGTTTTTTTCCTTATATATTTTATCACTATACTGTAATCCTTACAAGCTGGTTCTGATTATCCTTTTATGTTACTGAGAAGGAAACTGAGTGCATAACCTATTCCTCTTCTCTCTGCTATGACAGGCTGCTACTACCACAAACATCATGTCTCCTATAATTTGGATGTTTGTTCCCCAAAATTTCATGTTCAAAACTTAACTTCCAGTGTGGTGGAATTGAGAGGTGGGTTCTCGTGGGAGGTTTGGGTCATGGGGATAGAGCCCTCATGTGTGGCTAGTACCACTTTCATGGTAGTAAATTCTCACTCTTGACATATTGCATTGGTTCTCAGGGGAATGAATTCATTCCTAAAAAAGCAGATTTTTAAGGACAGCCTGGAACTTACACCTTTCTCTCTGTTGTTTCTTTTCTCATCATGTGATATGTGGACATGCTGGCTCTCCTTCACATTTCATCATGAGTGGAAGCAGCCTGAGGCCCTCACCAGACACTAAGCAGATACCAGCACTATGCTTTTTTACACAGCCTGTAGAAACATAAGCCAAATAAACCTATTTTTCTTTATAAATTATCTAGCCTCAGGTAGCCATTCATGGCAACATAAAAAACTTAGGATGCTGTCTGAATAATACCAGTACCAAAAAAAAGAAAAATACAGGTGAGGGATTAATAATTATAGGCTAGCAATTAACTGTTGAGTGAGATCTGACTTATCATTCTCCAAAAGTACACACAATAAAAAGGCTAGAAGGACAGGAAGGAGGAAGAAAGAGGGGAGAAGAGGAGACAGAGGAAGGGATGAAGGAAGGAGAGAAGTGCTTTTATTAATTGATTTATAAACTATTTATTGAGTTTTAATTATATCCCAGACTCTGATAGGAGCTAGGGATGCAATAGTTAGGAAAATAATTCACTATCTCTCACCTCACAGAGTTTAAACACAATTGTGGATGATTATTGTTAATCAAAGAAAAACACAATACAATGTAAAATCATAATGCTTTTAATGCTTCCCGGCAGAGCGCATGGCACTAGTGAATGTGTGCAACAGAATATTTGACGTTGCCCAGATGGTCAGTAAAAGTTTTCCTGCAGATATAACACTGAGGAAAAATCTCTACTAAGTAGACGTTAGGACAGGGGGGAGGGAATGTGTTCCACATAATAATAACTATGTGTTCAAAAGCCCAATGCTGTGCTAGGGCTTAATAAAGACAGACAAGTATAAAGGATTTTACAAAGCTGGTGAGGTTAGAGTGTAAAGAGTGAGGTGGAATATGGGGGAGGAGAAAGAAGGAGATAAAAGTCAGAGAGGTGGCTGGCAGTAGGTCCTCTAGGATTATGTTAAAAGTGCTGTTTGGCTAAGAACAATTAGAAGCCACTGAAGGTCCCAACTTTTGCTCACTGAAGGTTTGAATCTTTGAAGTTTTTCAAAAATGACTGACTTTAATTTTGAGAAGATGGCATTGACATCATGTAGGATATTTAGTATAGGATATTTAGTGCAATCATCCAGTCAAGGAGCTTGAATTGGGGCGAAGGTAGTAGAAACTTAGAGAAGTGAATAGATATGAGCAGTATCTAAGATTTTGTGGCTTTGTTTTTAGTAAAGTTGGTGAGCTGTGGTCATCAGTATACTTATAGTTTTGGCTCTGGTTATGGTTATAACTTTGGTTATGCAGGCTGAGGGAGAACGATGTTTCAAGAATGACACTGCCTTGGCTAACAAAACACATGAGGAAGGGAACAGGAGAGGAGGAGGTTTTCTGGAGATTGATCATGTGTTGTGACTCTGACATACTGAGTTTGCTGTGCCTTTGAAACATCTGAAAGGAGGTAGGTTAATATATGTGGGTATATTTTATAATAGACCTTAGAATATATAACCATTTTCTAGTGATAATTCTTAAATTTTCCATATGTCCTTGCTTCATCTCATGTCTCTTTCTCTTATTAACTGTAAGTATCATAGTCTTCTCAATTTTAAGGAACCATGTCTGGACGGGGTAGGGAACCTGCACCCTCAAGGTCACATGTGCCCCTACAGATCACCAAGTGAAGAGCCTTGACTGAACCCAAACTTCACAGGGAAAAAAATCTTTTTATTAAAAGGATTTATTCTTTTAATTTGGATTCAGTCGAAAGGCTGCACTCGATCCAGACAGCCACATGTGGCCCCATAGCCACAGGTTCCCCACCTCTGTTGGTCTCTTTGGGATGTGAATGAGTTTTTTTTTTTTGTTAATAATGATATATTGTGTTTGAGGTTTGGGGGGGCAGTTTTTTTTATTAAATCATAGCTGCGTACAATAATGCAATCATGGGGTACAATGTGCTGGTTCCATATACAGTCTGAGTTTATTTTTTGCTGTCAAGCCAAATATTTGAAAACCACAGTGCTAACTATTGTGCTTAACAAATATTTTCATCTTCACATTCTTGCTCCATGATAGGATTGCATTTCCTATGATTAGTTTCGTCTAGTGAGTTCTAAGAGGAAGTGACATGTGTTCTCCCATGTGGGATCCTGGAATAGCTGATGTGAAAACTCTGGAGCTTTCTTTCTCTCTGACACACAGACCAGCAAAATTCCATATACTAGTTAATCCACTAGCGTAGGTCTCATAGGACAATATTATGCAGAGTTTCCAGTTGACCCACTATAGCTATATACCAAGAATAAAAAATAATCTTTATTAATTTAATGCGGTGATATTTGGGGTTGTTTGTTAGGACTATAACCTAGCTCATGCTCAACTATGCGAGTACTAATGAAAGCCAATCATGTAAAGTGAATGAGATTGCCTAGAAAAATAATAGAATGTGCTCTAGAAGAATATGCCTTGAACAGAACCAGAGAATAAAAGTATAGAGAAGAGAAAACCTAGAAAATTTTTCTGTGTAGAAGCAACTTGAAGAAAGTGTTTCAATAAGGAGACAATGGTCAAGTATCCATCACTACTAAAAGATCAAGTATGAAAGAGGAATGAAAAATTTGCAGAAGATTTGGCAACAACGTGGTCACAATGATCTCAGGAAGAAGTTTGCTTTGAATGCAAGAGACAAAGGCCGAAATAATATGGGTTGAGGACTGAGTAGGAGTTTCAGGAAATGAAAAGAAAGAATAGAAACAATTTCCTTGGAAAGCCAGGGTGGAAGAGAGATGGAACACAATAAGAGACAAATCAAAAGCAAATCTCTTGAAAAGAGTTATTTCCAGACTTGTGTCCAAATGCTTCATTTTAATGGTATTAAGTATCTTACAAAGTACAGTAACTTAAAATGCTAGCTGCAAAGGTGAAATAAAGATCACTTTTAATGTAAAATCTACAGCATTTTTTATTTATAATTCTCTCAAAATCGTGCTCTGTATTTCATTATTATTTATAAAGAATAAGTTTACAGCTAAACTTAACTGCAAGGGATGCTTGAAAATTGGAAATTTACTTAGATTTTACCATGCTTGCTCTCCACGATCAAATTTGACTTTATTAGGTAGAAATATATTGTCTCAACATAGTTTATTTATGGAAAAGACTGAACTGGACCCACACTGAAAAGAAATATTACTCCACAAAAGTATGTTTGAGTCTCATTTTCACTTATATATTTCCAGTGCCTAACACAATGCCCAGAACACCGTGGGTGACACATTGCATACTCTTTCACTATTTTCTGCAGACATCCTTTTAGTTAAAAAGGGTAATAACTATTCAGCTAATCAGCAGCCCGTAAGTTGCTGATGTAATAGTTAATCCTTACAATTTCAGGTAATTTATCATTCAAATCATATTTTTGCAGCTACACCAAATAGAAGCCACTATCCAAGTGAAAGGTTCAGATTGTGTATACACCTTTCAATTCCTGCTGTGCCTGTCAGCATGTACACATTTGTGTTCGGAGACAGTGAGAAAAATATTTAGAATTTAATATTATTTTATTAAACACCTCAAATGTGCCACATCAGCACTGGGTGAATTATATATCATAGCTATAATCCTTTCAACAAGTTGAAATGGTAGGTGTTATAATTTCCTTTTTACACAGAAATAGAGTGTAGCAGTCCATATAGTTAACCAAGTTAGGACACTAACCTAGCCCCTTATGTCACCGAAGTGTTGCCAATAAAATTGTAGATATTTTTCATTACAAACACAAAATTACTTTCTCCTAGATGGTCATCAGATTGTCAATAGAATAGTCACAGTTTTATTCAGCTTTGTGAAATTGCTGCACATTTTAGAAGTGAGTATTCCTAGAGCTAGAAGCTAGAAATTACTTTTAGAGGAAGATAAACATTGTTATTAAGGCCCTCAAGTAAAGCTTGATTATATAGCATTGGCAAAATAAACTCTATAAATACAAAAATAAATTCTGCAATTATTTTCCCTACTGTTTCAAAGGACATTTTGAATTCTCACAAAGTTGGTAAAACGACAATAGTAAAAACAATTTTAAACAATTTTTACAGCAAGATGAATGAATAGGGAAAACAAATCTTTTATCCTCATATTAATACCTATTCTTGTCCTTATATTAAATACTTTCAACTTTACCATTTGCTGAGTAGACTTAAGTGTGAGACAACTGGTCTCTTGCTTATAGGACATATTCATAATTAAAAGCTCTTATTTTTTTCTCTCTCCTGACATGTACAATGATATTTTAATATAAAAATGGATCATGGCTAGAAGGTGGTTCACATCCTACCTTTGTCAATAACTCTCTCTCTCTCACCATGAGCAGGACTAACAAGAATTCATAGATGCTATTTTTCTAAAGTCAGGTAGCCAATTGAGAAACTTCCTCTGAAATTCCAAAATTTGAAATGTCCTCAGAATGGCTATACAATGTTACTGTCACAATATAATCTTCATTATCATTCATTCTATAGAGTTTATATTTAACTAATAGTCAAAATTCTAAGTGCCAACAATATAAGCAACTTAATAAAGCAGAAATAGCACTCTTAAAATCAGAAAATGTGATAATATACAATATGATTGTTTTTAACAAGCCAGAGAGCCGATCTAAACCCTGCTTCCCTATTTTCAAATAATAATACCTATCTTATACAGTTGTGATAAAAAGAAAATGAAAAAGCACCTTGACAGCAGTAATGTCAAAATTCAATAAATATGTGATGCATTAAAACATAATGGATATTGCAAAAACAAGGAGAAGCGAGCAATGATTAGCTGTTTATCTTGTTTTACTGAAGTAGGTTTTTTTTTTTTTTCGTAGAGACAGAGTCTCACTTTATCCCCCTTGGTAGAGTGCCGTGGCATCACAAAGCTCACAGCAATCTCCAACTCCTGGGCTTAGGCGTTTCTCTTGCCTCAGCCTCCCAAGTGGCTGGGACTACAGGTGCCTGCCACAATGCCCGGCTAATTTTTTGTTTCAGTTTGGCCGGGGCCAGGTTTGAACCGGCCACCCTCGGTATATAGGGCCAGCGCCCTACCCACTGAGCCACAGGCGCCGCCCCACTGAAGTAGTTATTTGTTGGTAAAATAATGCATTAACTTCTTTTTCCATGCTGAAACTCATGTCATTCTACAAAATATAAAGTAGAAGTATAACAAAATCTCAGCCTTTCAAAAAAATAAAGGGAGCTAGAAGCACAAATTCAGAAAGAGATTAAATTTCCTTTCTGACAAGATCTAAATTTATAATTTAGCAGATTTGCTTACCTAATTCAGTTTTAATACTATTCTTGTTATCATTTCCCTAAATACACATTGAATGAGGATGATCTTGGGGGATTTGGATAATGTTCCTAGACAGAAACGTAAAAATGTATACAGTATTTGTAGCTAATAGAGAAATAATCATACTGGAAAGCAAGGAAGGACATAGAAGTTGCTTTCATTGAAGGGCATCATTCAAAAATAAAGACATGTTGAAATACACAACTCAAAATCTAAAAAAAGTATTAACAGTAATTACCTGAAAAACCTACAGATAATTTAAAAAAAAAAAAAAACCTACAGATAAAATTCTTTTCTTACAGGCTCTAAAAATCCTTTCAAAGAAAAGTATTTCATTATTTGAGAGTGTGGGATTCCAGCCTATGCATATCTGCTTTAAGTTTCTCACTTTCCCAAATTCAAAAACATATAAACAAAAAATGTAAATCAAAATAAGCAGTGCAAATATTAAGTACTCCAGCTTTGTCCACAATATCTCTTACTGTCCTTTGTAAAGCCATTCAGATGATACAAGGAGGTAAAAAAGTAAAGAATATCCTGAGTCAAAAGCATATCTGAATATTAAAAATTAATAACTCCATCTTCATCAGGCAATTAAAGTGATATAATTATATTTTTAAAATGACAAATGAAGCAATATTCTCAATTTCCCCAAGGCTACAAAGATGTATATTAAAAGCTAAAAGTGATTCTGATGAACTTGTACTATCATAAACAGTATTAAATTTGATGTTGTCTGGGAAGTTAAGAACAGATGTGTATTGTCTGAGACAAGGGTTCTGTAGCAAGCCAAATATCCAGAGGCATTTTCTTTTCCAGGTGTCCACATTATATTTTTAATGTGGCAGTCACAAAAGACCACCAATATTTTTTATTCAGGCTTGCTTATATACATAAATATTATGTTTCTTGCTTTTTGTGTATCTCAAAACTCTCAAACTTTAACATGTGCCAACAGCCCAAAGACACATGTAAAAATCGCTAGAGAAAATTGTTAAGAAATAGGAGAAAAATTTTGGCTTTTTCAGGGTCTAGAAGAAAGAAAGCTATGGTAGTTGGGTGATCATCAAATTACACTGGGTTACTTAATTATTATTCTTAATTAAAACAAGAAATATTTATTTTTTAAATATCTTTAATACTCCTCTGGGATAAAAACTTCAATCCATGAAAACATGTTTTGCTTAATTCAATTCAATATGTTATAGATTATTGAGGCTGAATGTCCCAGGCAGAGTTAATAAATAGATAGAAACAACAGTAAACGAGATGTAGATAGCACTTGATCCCCGGAAACTTTCAGACCACATAGAATTAGTTAGTTTAGTCATTTCAGTCCAAATAATCAATTGGCATAGGATAACTGAAGTTCACCAAGGAAAACACAAAATATAGAAGAGAAATTCCCATTACTATTAGTGTCAAGATTGCACTAAGTCTACTCAACTTTGTCAAATACATTAGTATAACTATGTCACTTAAGCAGGTTTATTTCCACCTCGGTTTTATTTGTAAATAACCATAATTGAAACATAAAATTACATCAACAAAGAAAATATTAATTAGGAAGAAATTCTAAGTCTTGCTTTGTAATCATGACTAAAAGAAGTATTACACAAATCAGAATCAGAAATATTCCTGCTTAGAATGACTTAAATAACTAGATTTCATAAAATTAATCTACCAACCAATGAAAATAAGATTCATCACTATTTCCTGTGTATCAGTAAAAGACAAAAAAATGAAAAGATGCTAATTAAAAGATGACACACCATAGATTATCAGATTAAATCCTGATTTCAGAGATGTTAACATGTGCTTAGAATTGATGAATTCTGACAGATATTTTTGTTTTCTCACCTTCCTCATACAGAACATATAAAAGCTGGCCCAATGGAGGTCCAGAAGTTAGCTTATACGATTATTTAAAGTCAATTCAGTTCTATAAATTAAAATACTAGAAAATTATTATTTTACCTATAAAATCCTGAAGAACAGACCATTGTTAGGTATAATCCCAATTGACTTATGATTTATAAATCATAAATATCAGCCTAAATGAAACACAGAGATTAACTGGTTAGCTAAAATATTAAATTAAAGATGAGCTAGAGATATCCCATCTCTAAAATACATTTAAATAAATAAATAAATAAATAAAAAGATAGAGGTAGCTTAAGATGGTAGGCTTCACCAGAGTAGATGTGGCTAAGAGGCAGTTGGAGTTTCATCAAGGAAATGAAACAGCTAATGTTAGAATTAAAGAAAAGACTGGGAGGCAGAGCAATATGGTAGATTAGACACATCTTGCCAGCTGCTAGAGGTGAGACAGGGAAAGTGGACATCATCCACCTCTGGCTGGGGGAATCTGCACAGAAACATTACCTCAGGGATATAGTGAAATAGTAGGACACTTCAGGAGCTAATGAGGAGGTCTGGAACTGAGGAAGACTGATAGAGAAGGCAAGTGTTTGGTATGAGCAAAGACTGGCCAATTGGCAGGTCTCCCATGGAGGTCTGGGGACAGTAAAGGGCTGTCCTGCAGTATTTTTATTTTAGACTGGGCTGCTCACTGGAACAGCCAGTAGACTCAAATAGTACCTGGTGACCAGGGTTGAACACCAGGTAGGGTGGTTCCCCTACCAGTTGCCAAGCACCATCACTGTCTGGGAATGGAACACTCCATGGGGTTCTAGTGCATGGCCAGCTCTGGCACACTTGCTGAGCTCAAGTGGCCATCCTTGGGGTGAGCTGACAGTAACTCCACCCCCAGGAAAAGCCACTTTATTGTCAGGGGCACTGACTGACAAGCCTCCTGGTAAGTCTGGCAAGAACTTTGGGACTCCAGTCCAGAAGAGACTGAATGCTGACCATTCAGAGAAAAACAGAGAAACAAAAACGATAAAAAGAATAAAAGGGGCTGAAAAAGTATGACAAAAATGGAGAAGCCCTTGCTATTATAAAAAGTAAAAATGAAAAAGAAAATA
>CAUYRH010084137.1:0-14761 GCA_963574655.1 Perodicticus potto
AATGAGAAAATATCATGAATGTTACATTAATCAGGTGGATAAAAATATCTCCGATTGTATGGGAAGCCCGCACACTGTACTCCAAGCTTGAATCATTGTACACAGTTATGACTCAATAAAAAATAATTAAAAAAAAATAAAGTAACTGCTTAAAAAGCCATTGGTGGTGACATTGGCATTTGAATACCCTATACCTGTCAGAGAGGTGAGATTATGGTGCAGAAACCTCCTGAGTCTGTGAGGCTTTTCACTGTAAAGTTTGTTTTCTTATTTGTGTTCCGTGTTCACTGAGGGTCAGGTGGGTGCCTCGAGGCACATCTCCTCATTCCAGAGCCTTCTGTCCAGGTCAGCCACCCATTTGAGTGTTGCTGCTCTCTCTGTCTGAGAGGAAAGAGTCCTGGAAGGTGTTTCACTGGCAATCGTGCTCTAGCCTGGAAGTAGCACATGCCCCTTGTGTGTACGACTCGCCGGCCAGGACTGGTCATGTGGTCTCACCAGCACAAGGAGGCTGAGAAGTGCCTGCCCATCCTGGGTCTGAGGGGCAAAATTGGGTGTGCTTGATTAGCAGTGGTCAAGTCCACTGCACCGTGCCCCAGGCTGACCTGCCTCAGACTGGTCAGGCCCTCCCTCTTTCCGGCCCTACTCTGGTACCCTTGCCTCTGAGTGTGAGGTAGCAGTGTCTCAACTATCACAGCTCCACAGGCTTAGCTTTGCCACTACTGTAACTGCAGCACTGGAATAAGAAGGCCAGCTGGGAATGTCAGAATCAGCTAAGGCCAAAACTAGGGGACTAGATCTTGCAGCAAGACCAGTGCAAAAGAAAAACTAGTGTAAGAATATAGGCGGGGTGAATAGGCCTGATTTTGCTTAAGTCTATCACAATAGGAGATTTGTATTGAGGTCAAACAACATGAGGTCAAACAACATAAGAGCAGAGTAGAGCAGACCAGATATTGCTGCTCAAAGTTGATGTTTTTATATTCTCTTACAAGTTGATGGCTATTATAAAGTTATTTTTCTTCAGGTACAGGTGAAACTTACTAAATGTAGAATATAAATGTCTGAACACAATAACTAAGAAAATGCCATGAAAGCTATGTTAACCAGTTAGATGAAAATATTTCAAATTATATATAAAACCAATACATTGTACCCCATGATTGCATTAATGTACACAGCTATGATTTAATAAAAAAAAATGCAAGTTGAGGACGGCGCCTGTGGCTCAGTGTGTAGGGCACTGGGCCCATATACTGAGGGTGGCAGGCTCAAACCCGGTCCCTGCCAAATCGCAACAAAAAATAGTCCGGCATTGTGGCCGGTGCCTATAGTCCCAACTACTTGGGAGGCTGAGGCAAGAGAATCGCCTAAGCCCAGGAGTTGGAGTTTGCTGTGAGCCGTGTGATGCCATGGCACGCTACCGAGGATGATATAGTGACACTTTGTCTCTACAAAAAACAAACAAACAAACAAAAAATGCAAGCAAGTTGAGGTTTTTTTTTCCCTAAAGGTAGGTTTAAATAGTTACTACAATTTACAGAGCCATTCAAACTTTTACACTGATAAGAAATACTGAATTGTTTCCACGGAAATTGTCCCTAGGTTTTTCCTTTGTAAGGCACACATTTCATATAAATCATACACATCCCAGGACACCTCTTGTGGGTGAAAACCAAAGTGCAATATTTGACCTACCCAGATGTGCCACAGATAAACTGATTGTTAGGCTCCTGGTGATTTAATAAGGTAGTTCCACAATGTCCAAACCCTATTTGTCTTTGTGTTCAGTTAAATGCTTTTTGTGAAGGGCATTTGGCAATTGTCAAGTTATTTGATCTGGTAGATCATCCCTTTCATCTTGTTAAACCAAGCCCCTTTTACCCCTTAATCTAATATAATCTAATTCTTTCTGACAGAACTGCCTTATAGTGTAATTCTCTGGGTTTTCAATTGATTAAAATATGTACCCATAAGCATATATTTTGGTGTATTGATTTGAGCACATTGGCCTGTTGCTTTGCCTTCCTTCTGAGAACTTTGAACTTTTTCTCCAATGGATGCTGAATTCTGTGAGCTTGTTTTCAGTTGCTCCCTTACCCCTTTGAGAGCTAAAACATTTCTTAGTACACAATGGAGCCTCAAGTCCTGTTAAGTGTATTTCTAGTTGCAAGCATCAGATACTCTGGCTAACTATATCAGGAAAGTAATTTATTTCAAGGATATTGAATAGGTCATAGAATGCTAGAATAGCTGGAGAAAAAGGGTTAGAAAAGCTGAAGAAAAAGGGTTAGAAAAGCAGGAATTCAGGTAGCTTCAGACTGCTCATGTGGGCACCTTGATTTATAGCTCCACCAGGAATATGCATGGTGGGGGAAAGGTGTTTTCCCTCAAAAGAAAGTTGGAGTACTGTTGATTTTGGAAAAATGAATGAGAGCAACAAACAACAAATGCCTATTATAGAGAGTGTGTGGTTTAAGGATAAATGATCTGATTTGTTTCCACAAAGTAACAGGTCTACTTCCTTCCTTCCCTGGGGGGACTTCACTGGGGGAAATTAGTGGGCTCTGGAAAAAACCTGGTATTTAGCCAGATTTGATTTTCCAATTAGTGAGGATTTCTATTGCTTTGTGATTTGATGTTGCCGACACCCTTCTTATAAATTTATATCAGTAATGATAATATCCAGAAAGCTAGAAGTTCTTCAGTTATAAATGAACACTTTTCATTAATATTTAGAGATTAAACTCATTTTTTATAAGCAGATGGGAACGAATGATAACTTGGCCTTTACTGTGCAAAATTAATAGCAATTAATCAACATTTAGGCAAATTTGAAGCAGGTTCTAAGTGCTAGAGTTTGTTGATTAACATTGTTTTCTTTTGTTAATTGACTTTTTAGACAATAGCATCCATTTAAATGAGTGTTTTCTGAGGATGTGGCTGCATCAGGGTCTCCATTGTTTCCTGGAAACCACATCTGTGTTGGCCCTGAGATTAATGAGTGGAGAGAACTGTTTCCAGCAAAGATCCCAAGGGGAAGTTGGGGAAGTCCTTCCTCTGACAGTGAACTTTAGATTCAAGGGTGGTTGTCATGGACTGGGGATCAGAATTCTGGGCTGCAGCTTTTCATGAACTATGAGAGATTGGTAGCATCATTATATTCCATGTGATTTTCGACCTGTGCTAATCTGCTTTCTCTGCAGTCTTACCTGCTAACTTCTTATTTTTTATTTGTTTAACAAAAATTGATGTCAGAGTGAGAGAAAAAATGGCAGACTAGAAGGAGCCTGACAATATATTGCTCCCAATGAAAGAAGTGGAAATTGCAGGCAGCTGCCTATGTATGGATCATTCCTCTCTGAAGGAACATTGTGAAACCATAGAGAAGCAATGTAGGACTCTCAGTAGAGAAAAAACAGGCTGATGTGGGGAAGAATAGGAGGATAGAACTGGGTCACTCTGCTCACTCTGCTGGTGCTGTGTGATATAGCTCCTTCCACCACCACAGACCTCTATCTGGTTGGACCAGGCACCTGCCTGGAATCAGAGTCATTGCACCAGATAACAGGTATGGTGGGGATCAGACAGCAGCTAAAGCCAACCTGAGCTCTTGGGTGCATGGCACCAGGTTGGCATCAGGCTGGGGAGAGACTGGACTAATTGGGAGCTCCCCTGAGCTGTACCCTGTGACTGGAACCCAGGCACCCCTCCCTATACTGCAACAGGATCTGAGCACAGGAATTGACTGGGGTGCAGCAGGCTCTTACTTGGGGGGCTTTGGGCTGTTTCAGTGGGTTCTGAGGATGACTGGGAGATCTCCATGGCCCCTGGGATGCTGGGACTGATCTCTATCCATGTGACTTGGTACACACGCAGTCCCTGAGCCTACAAAACAATCTGCTACTTGCTCAGCCCCAACTCTGTCTTCTAGGGCCCCAAATGCCTCCTGCCTATTCTTCCCTGACCCAGCCTTCCAGGTTGAATCAGCCCCATCAGCAGAACAGCTCTACCACTGGCTCAGAGGCTCTGCTCAGAAGCCCTGCTTAGGGAGCCCTGCTTCAAGATTCTCCTCAGTCTCAGGTCTGAGGCTCTCAGGCCAGGGCCAACCTCTGTCTCTGTGACTCCAAAGCTCCTTGAGACTCCAGCATGGTACCTAAGCACTAAAATCTTACCCTGGAGCCTCCACCGGCACCACAGGGCTGAAGGAACGACTCTAAAGCCCAACATTCCCAAAGAATGCCCCAGCCTCAAGCTGCCAGTATCCTGCAGCCTCATGTGAACAAATGCTCATAGCTGGAGAACCCATGCCCACTGCCTGGATAGCTTCACCTAGCTGCTACTGTCACCTCTGTGGAGAGACCCTGGATAGAGCAATCTTCATAAGAGCAGCCTTAGTGAAGAGAATCTTGCCCAGCTCCCAACTCAAACATCGTACAACTTATGTGGATGAGCATCCCAACACCCAGCACAAATATTATTCATCCTAGGGTTGAACAGAGGGAATCACAAGTGAGCAGAAAAAAATCAGAACGCCTGCCTCACAGGTTGCTAGTGCACATGCCTCTCCTCTGCTGTGTCAATGTTCCACAGTAGGGAAATAAAAAAGCACCTTTAGGGATCTCCCGTCTTCTAATCAAGCAGGAAAGTTCCCAGAAAATAACAGGTGTTTTGTAAACCTATTAGCCCTGAATGGAGAATAGATGTTTCAGATGAGGAGAAACCAACATTAAAAACAATAACAGACTGACACCTACCATAGATTACAAGGGAGCTACAGTGGTGAACTTAAATTATAAGGAAATTGTTGAAATGACACAAATAGAATTCAGAATATGGATGGTAAATGGGATGAGTGGGATTGAAGAGAAAGTTGAAAAACAACAAAAAGAAGCCAAAAATATTTCAAGAAATTAATTAAAAAGTAAAGAAGTAGACATCATAAGGAAGGATATAATAGAAATTAAAGAAATGAAAGATTCACTTAGAGAATTTCAAAACACAGCAGAAAGTTTCAGAAAAACTCTAAAACGGAGAATAAAGAATCTCAGAGCT
This sequence comes from Perodicticus potto, assembly GCA_963574655.1. Lineage (NCBI taxonomy): Eukaryota > Metazoa > Chordata > Mammalia > Primates > Lorisidae > Perodicticus > Perodicticus potto. Next base: position 5,053 of record CAUYRH010084137.1, read on the forward strand.
TGAAAACAAGGCTCTTGAGCTAACCCAGTCATTTTAAAAGGCAGAAAAGAGAACAAAAAGGTCAGAGTAATCACTAAGACAGACATGGGACTATGGCAAGTGAAGTAACATGCAAATTGTAGGTATTCTTGAGGGAGAAGAATAAAGAGCTAAAATCAGGGGAAAATCTATTCAGAGGAATCATTAAGGAAAACCTCCCTAGTATCACCAGGGATCCAGACATCCAGGTACAAGATTGTCATCAAACACCAGGAAGACTCATAGCACACAGGACATCTCCAAGACACATAATAATCAGCATAGGCAAAGTCAAAATTAAAGAAAAAATTCTATAAACAGCTAGAGTAAGAAACAACTGACCTATCAGAGATAACCCATTAGGCTAATAGCCAACTTCTCAGTAGAAACCTGTTGAGAAGAAACAGATGCGGAGTTGGGCCACATCTTCCATCTTCTTAAGCAAAATAACTGCCAACCTAAAACTTTATACTACAAAACTGAGTTTCACAATTGATGAGAAATTAAGTCTTTTTCAGATAAACAAACATTGAGGGAATTAATTGTGAGCAGACATAGCCTGCAGGGAATATACAGAACTGCATTATATATAAATAAGCCCCATAGAGACCTACTAGTGTAAAATCACCCAAAATAGAGAAAGTTCACAATGCCTAAAAAAACAAAGCAACAAGGTACTACCCCACATGATGAATAGAACAGCATCATGCATATCAATTTTATTTTATTTATTTATTTATTTTTTTGAGACAGAGTCTCAAGCTGTCACCCTAGAGAGAGTGCTGTGACATCACAGCTCACAGCAACCTCCAATTCCTGGGCTCAAGCGAGTCTCCTGCCTCAGCCTCCCAAGTAGGTGGGACTACAGGTGCCCACCACAACGCCTGGCCATTTTTTGGTTGCAGCCGTCATTATTGTTTGGTGGGCCCAGGCTGGATTCGAACCTGCCAGCTCAGGTGTACGTGGCTGGTGCCTTAGCCCGTTGAGCCACAGGCGCTGAGCCATCAATTTTATTTCTTAACATTAATGGTTTAAATGCACCACTCAAAAGACATAGGCTGGCTGAATGGAAGAAAAAACAAAATCCAAGTATCTACTGCCTCCACAAGACACGTATAAACCACAAGGATGCAAACAGGCTTAGAATGAAAGGATAGAAAAAAATTCCATACAAATGAAAACCAAAAGAGAGCAGGTGCAGACATTCTCCTATCAGACAAAATTGACTTTAATCAACAATGGTAAAGAAAGACAAAGATGCTTAATAAATAGGTTTGGAAAATTAAATTTGGGAAGTTATCCTAGAAAAAATGCTACATACTTCATTGCTGAATGTGACAATAGTCACTTCTGAGGTACTCCCTTTGGGAAGCTATGCACTGATGCTAGTGCCCAGTCCACTGTTCAAAGCAATTTTATAATTCTTTTTCTTGAACCACCATCAGAGCTATTGTCATATAAAGGACTGACAATTAAGTTTATGAACTCATCCTAGAGAAAGTGCTACATTCCTCATTGCTGAATATCACTATGGCCACCAGATGGCTAACGGGAGTACTTTAGAAGGTGACTACCATCATAACCCCATCAGGGTGGGTTATGGGGCCCAAGTGCTGATTGTTTAATATGATGCCTCCAGCTTTGCTCTTTTGCTTAGGATTTCTTTGGCTATTCAGACTCTTTTCTAGTTTCAAACAAGGTGTAGAATTATTTTTTATAGATCTGTAAAATATGCCATTGGCATTTTGATGGGGATTTCATTGAATCTGTAAAATCACATTGGGTAGTATAGACATTTTAACAATGTTGATTCTGTCAATCCATGAGCATGATATATTTCTGCATTTGTTTGTGTTATCCACAATTTCTTTCCTTAGTGTTTCATAATTCTTCCTATAGAAATCTTTCATCCCCTTGATTAAGTATATTCCTAAGCATTTGTTTTCTTTGTAGTTATTGTGAATGGTATTGAGTGTTTGATTTGACTCTCAACTTGACTGCTATTGATATATAGAAATGATATGGATTTGTGATTTATTTATTTATCAATTCTTGGTCAGAATCTTTGGTGTTTTCTGGATATAAGATCATATCACCAGTGAAAAGCTATGGTTTGACCTCCTCTTTTCCAATTTGGATACCTTTTATTTATTTCTTTTTGTCTGATTATGCTGGCCAGGACTTCTAGCACTATGTTGAGTTGAAGTAGTGACAATGGGCACCCTTGTCTTGTTTAAGTTCTTCAAACTTTACTACAATACTATAGTAACCAAAATAGCATGGTATTGATATAAAAATAGAAATAGACCCATGGAACAGAATATAGAACCCAGATATAAAACCATCTATCTATAGCCAACTGATCTTTAACAAAGGAGACAGCAATGTACAGTGGGGAAAAGAAGCCCTCTACAACAAATGGTGCTGGGAAAATTGAGTAGCCACATGCAGCAAAATAAAACAGGACCTCTATCTCTCCCCACTCAGAAAAATTAATTCCATATGGATAAAAGTTTTAAATGTAAGGCATGAAGCCATAAGAATTCTAGAAGAAAATGTAGGGGAGATGATATCAGCCTAGGCAAAGAATTTATAACTAACACCAATGGCAATTATAGTAGCAACAAAAAGAAATAAATGGGTCTTGATTGAATTAAAAAGTTTATGTTCCGCTAAGGAAATAATTGACAGACCTATAGAATGGGAGAAAATATTCCCAATCTAAAATCTGATAAAGGGCTAATAGCTAGAATTTATAACAAACTCAAACAAATCAGTAAGAAAAATATTAACAACCCCATTCAAAAGTGAGCAATAGACACGAAAACAAATTTTTCAAAAGAAGATAGATAATTGGCCAATGAACATGAAGAAATGCTTAGCATCACAAATCATCAGGGAAATGCAAATTAAAACCACAATGAAATATCACCTGTTAAAATGGCTCTTATTAAAAAGTTTAAAAACAATAGATGCAGATGCAGATGTAGAGAGAAAGAAACACTTACACACTGTTGATGGGGCTGCAAATTTGTGCAACCTCTATGGAAAACAGTAGGGAGACTTCTCAAAGAACTAAAATAGACCTACCATTTGATTCAACAATCCCACTATTGGTATCCATCAAAAGAAAAAAAAGCCATTTTATGAAAAAGACACCTGCACTCAAATGTTGATTGCAGCACAATTCACAATAGCAAAGATAAGAGGTCAACCCAGGAGCCCATCAATTTTTGAGTGGATTAACAAAATGTGATACACGATACATATATAACATGAAGTACTACCCAACCATACAAAGGAAGAATTAATATTTTCTGCAGCAATTTGGAAAGAACTGGCGAAAGTTATCCTAAGGGAAGTATCTCAAGAATGGGAGAAACAAATACACTGCATTCTCTAATAAACTGGACGTAGCCAATGAGCACACAACTACACAGAGGAAAGTAAAAGTCTTTGGAAGTTAAGAAGGTGGAAGCAGGGAGGTGGTGAAGGGCAAAAACACTATTTGGGTCATGGAACATTTATAGCCCTGACTCAAGGCACATATCAAAAACCTATGAACCCCCTTAAATATTGTGAAATTAAAAAAAAATGATTTCCTTTGATAGGAGAGATCTTTGCTCAGCTTCATGGGCATACTACCAGTGTGATCACATACGAGTCTGTGCTCAAAAGTTCCCACACTTGGTTTAACAATTTGCTATTGCTATGTTGAAACTTTTAATAATAATTTTTGAATAAGAAGTCCTGCATTTTCAAATGTGATAGTACTTTGTTGCTATGACTTTTGTTTTTGTGGATGATGCTTAATCAAATAGGAAGTTGTGGGGAAAAGGAAAGACTAAGACAAAAGAAAGCATAAGAAAACAAAATGGGGATGAGCCATGTCTTAGTCTATTTGTGCTGCTTTAACAAAATAGCTAAAACTAGGTAATGAACAGTTTCTGATAACAACAGAAGTTTAGTTTTTCACCATTCAGGAGGCTGGAAAACCCCAAATCAAGGCACTGGCTGGTTTAGTGTCTGGTGAGGGTCTGGCCTCTCCTTCTGGGATGGCACCTTGTTGCTGTGTCCTCAGATGATGGAAGGTGAGGGCAGAAAGTGACTAAGTTCTTCCCCAAGGGCACTAATGCCCAGTAATAGGGGTGGAGCCTTGATGACATAGTCACCTCCTAAAGGTCCCACCTTGGTTTTTTTTCTACTTTGGGCAATTTTTTTTTTAAATTGTTGGGGATTCATGGAGGGTATAAGAAACCAGGTTACACTGGTTGCATTAGGTAAAGTCCCTCTTACAATTGTGCCTTGTCCCCAAAAGGTATGTCACCACCGAGACCCTCCTACCCTCTCTGTTTTTCCTCTCCCCCACCCCCCTCACTCCTTCTCTCTTTCTCTGATCTCCTCTTCCCTCACCCACAACATGTCATTAATTGTCATTAATTGTACTCATATTAAAATTGAATACACAGGATTCATGCTTCTCCATTCTTGTTATGCCTTACTAAGAATAATGTGTTCCACTTCCATCCAGGTTAATACAAAGACTGTAAAGTCTCCATTTGTTTAAATGGCTGAATAGTATTTCATGGTATACATATACCATAGCTTGTTAATCCATTCATGTGTTGGTGGGCATTTTGGCGATTGTAAATTGAGCTGCAGTAAACAGTCTAGTGAAAGTGTCCTCATGATAAAGGGAATTTTTTCCTTTGGGTAGATGCCCAGTAATGGGATTGCAGGATCAAATGGGAGGTCTACCTTGAGTTCTTTGAGGGTTCTCCATACTTCCTTCCAAAAAGGTTGTATCAGTTGGCAGTCCCACCAGCAGTGTAAAAGTGTTCCCTTCTCTCTTCTTCTGCACCAGCATCTGCAGTTTTGATATTTTGTGATGTGGGCCATTCCTGCTGGGGTTAGATGATAACTCAGGGTTGTTTTGATTTGCATTTCTCTAATAATTAGAGATGATGATCATTTTTTCATATGTTTGTTAGCCATTCATCTGTCTTCTTTAGAGAAGGTTCTATTCATGTCTCTTGCCCATTAATATGTGGGATTGTTGGCTTTTTTCATGTAGATTAATTTGAGTTCTCTATAGATCCTAGTTATCAAGCCTTTGTTTGATTCAAAATATGCAAATATCCTTTGCCATTGGGTAGTTGTCTATTTTCTTTGGTTGCTGCCTCCTTAGCCACACAGAAGCCTTTTAGTTTAATTAAGTCCCATTTGTTTAGTTTTGTTGTTATAATTGCTATGGCAGTCTTCTTCATAAAGTCTTTCCCCAGGCCGATATCTTCCAGTGTTTTTCCTATACTTTCTTTGAGGATTTTTATCATTTCAATCCTTAAATTTACCTTTATCCATCTTGAATCAATTTTTGTGAGAGAAAGGTGCAGGTCCAGTTTCAGTCTTTTACGTGTGGATATCAGTTCTCCCAGCACCATTTATTGAACAGGGAGTCTTTCCCGCAGTGTATGTTCTTGTTTGGTTTATCGAACATTAGGTGGTTGTAAGATGTTAGTTTCATTTCCTGGTTTTCTATTTGATTCCAAATGTCTCTGTCTCTATTTTAGTGCCAGTACCATACTGTTTTAACCGCTATGGCCTTATAGTATAGCCTAAAATCTGGTAGGCTGATGCCCTCAGCATTTTTATTACTAAGAACTGCCTTAGCTATATGGGGTTTTTTCTGGTTCCATACAAAATGCAGAATTATTTTTTCAAGTCTTGAAAGTACGATGTTAGTATTTTAATAGGGATGGCAGATTGAGTTTGTAGATTGCTTTGAGAAGTATAGACATTCTGATAATGTTAATTCTTCCCAGCCATGAGCATGGTATGTTCTTCCATTTGTTAATATCCTCTATTATTTCCTTTCTTAGGGTTTCATAATTTTCTTTCCTTCACCTCTTTTGCTAGGTATATTCCTAGGTATTTCATTTTCTATGAAGCTATGGTGAAGGGAGTTGTGTCCTTAATTAGCATCTCATCTTGGCTGTTATTGGTGTATACAAAGGCTACTGACTTGTGGAATTGATTTTATATCCTGAGACATTACTGTATTTTTTGATGACTTCAAGGAGTCTTATGGTTGAGTCTTTGGGGTTCACTAAATATAAGATCATGTCGTCAGCAAAGAGGGAGAGTTTGACCTCCTCTGCTCCCATGTGGATGCCCTTTATTTCCTTGTCTTGCCTAATTGTATTGGATAGAACTTCCAGCACTATGTTGAATAGTAATGATGACAGAGGACAACCTTGTATGGTTCCAGTTCTAAGTGGAAAAGCTTTCAGTTTTACTCCATTCAGTATGATATTAGCTGTGGGTTTGTCACAGATAGTTTTGATCAGTTTAAGAAATGTGCCACTTATGCCTATACTCTTCAGTGTTCTAATTAGAAAAGGATGCTGGTTGGTGGCACCTGTGTCTCAGTGACTAGGGTGCTGGCCCCATATACCAAAGGTGGCAGGTTCAAATCCAACCCCAGCCAAACTGCAACAACAAAAAATAGCCAGGCATTGTGGCATGTGCCTATAGTCCCAGCTAGTTGGGAGGTTGAGGCAAGAGAATTGCCTAAGCCCAAGAGCTTGAGGTTGCTGTGAGCTCTGGAGCTCTCTAGCAAGGGCAACAAAGTGGGACTCTGTCTCAAAAAAAGAAAAAAAGAAAAGTATGCTGGATTTTATGGAATTCTTTTTCTGCATCTATTGAGAGGATCATATGGTCTTTGTTTTTGCTTCTGTTGATACAGTAAATACCGTTTATGAACTTGCATATATTAAACCAGCCTTGCATCTCTGGATGAAACCTACTTGATCATGATGTATGACTTTTTTGATGATAAGCTGTAATCTATTGGCTAGGATTTTGTTGAGAATTTTTGCATCTATGTTCATTAGTGAATGGTCTGAAGTTCTTTATAGTTGGGTCTTTTCCTGGTTTTGGTATCTGGGTGATGTTAGCTTCATAGAATGTGTTGGGGAAGATTCCTTCCTCCTCAACTTTTTGGAATAATTTCTGTAGTATGGGAATATGCTCTTCTTTGAAGCTTTGATAGAATTCTGGTGTGAAGCCATCTGGACCAGAACATTTGTTTTTGTTGGGAGTTTTTTTATTGTTTCTTCCATTTCAGTGCTTTAAATTGTTCTGTTTAGGAGATTTATATCTTTCTGGCTAAGTCTAGGGAGAGGGTGTGATTCCCAATATTGATCTATTTCCTTCACACTGTCAAATTTTTGGGATAGAATTTCTGGTAGTATTCAGAGATAATCTCTTGTATCTCTGTTGCACCAGTTGTTATTTCCTCTTTATAATTTCTGATTGATGTTACTACAGATTTTACTTTTCTATTTCTAATTAGTCTGGCTAAAAGTTTATCTATTTTATTTAATTTTTCCAAAAACCAAAACCTTGTTTTATGAATGATTCTTTTGTTTTCAATTTCTGTTTTAATTGTGGATATTTCTTTTCTTCTGCTGGGTTTAGGCTTAGATTGTTCTTCTTTTTCCAATTCTATAAGATGACTTGTGAATTTGTTGATGTGCTGTCTTTCTGTTTTTCAGATGTAGGCATCTAAAGTGATAATTTTCCTCTCAGAATTGCTTTTGCTGTATCCCACAGGTTTTGGTAGCTTGTGTCTTCATTGTTGTTATGCTCAAGGAAGTTAATGATTTCATCTTTTATTTCTTTCTGCACTCAACTGTCATTCAGCATAAGGTTGTTTAATTTACATGCCTTTGTGTGGGGTTGAATTTTTTTTGGGGGGGTTGAGTTCCACCTTTAGTGCCTTGTGGTCTGTGAAGATGCAAGGTAAAATTTCAATTCTTTTGATTCTGTTAAGGTTTTTTATGTGTCCTAGGATATGATCAATTTTGGAGAATGTACCATGGGGCAATGAGAAGAATGTATATTCCTTGTCTGAACACTTCCTTGTGGAGTGTTCTACATGTATCTATCAAGCATAGTTGTTCTAGGGTCTCATTTAAGTCCCTTATATCTGTGTTTAATTTCTGTTTAGAGAATCTGTCCACCACTGGGAAAGGAGTGTTAAAGTCCCTTGTGATTATGGTGTTATAGGATATCATATTGCTCATAGTAAGTGAGGTCTGTTTCAAGAATCTGGGAGCATTTAAGTTGAGTGCATAAATAAAATTGAAATGTCTTCTTGTTGCATTTTTCCCTTGACCAATATAAAATGACCATCTTGGTCTTTTTTGACTTTAGTTGCTTTAAAGCCACATATATCTGAAAATAAGATTGTAACCCCTCTTGTCTTCTGAATTCGGTTTTCCTGAAAAATTGTCTTCCAATCCTTAACTCTGAGTTTTTAATTGTGTTTTGAAGCTAGGTATGTTTCCTGCAGACAGAAGATGGATGGCTTGTGTTTTTTAATTCAATCAGCCACTCTATGCCTCTTCAGTGGGAAATTCAAGCCGTTAACATTTACTGAGATAATTGATAAGTGTGGTAGTGTTCTAGTCATCTTATTTTGTGAGAATCTATTGCTTAGTTGTATCTTTTGCATCATTGTGAAAGCTAGTTTCTGTCCTTTAATTTCTGGGTGCTTACTTTGCTGGTGGTCTATTGGTCAGTGTGTAGAATAGGTTGAAGTATTTTCAGTAGAGCTGGTCTTGTTGTGGAAAATTTCTCCAATGCTTGCATATCAGTAAAAGATTTGATTTCTCCATCAATTTTAAAGCTTAGCTTAGCAGTATATAGAACTCTGGGCTGAAAATTGTTCTGTTTAAGTAGATTAAAGATAAGTGATCATTGTCTTCTGGCTTGAAAAGTTTCATTAGAGAAGTGATGGATATGCCCCTGTAGGTCAATTGGTACTTACTCCTGGCACTTTGCAAAATCTTTCCTTTGTTTTGACTTTGGACAGGTTCATCACAATGTGTATTGGATAAGTTCTGTTTGAGTTGAGGTGACCTGGGGTCTGATATCCCTCTGAAAGGAGTGTGTCAGAATCTTTGGTGATATTTGGGAAATTTTCACTTATGATATTCTCTAGTATGGCTTCCATTCACCTGGGGCCTTCTTGTTCCCCTTGTGAGATACCTATAACTTGTATGTTTGAATGCTTCATAAAGTCCCATAATTCTGTCAGTGAATGTTCTTCTTTCTCTCTCTTCTTTTCTGCCTCTTTAACTATCTGAGTTATCTCAAGAGCTTTGTCTTCTACCTCTGAGATTATTTTTTCTGCTGATCTAATCTGTTATTGATACTTTCTATTGTATCTATAAGTTCCCTAATTGAGTACTTCATTTCCTTCAACTCTGCCATATCCTTTCTATATATATATATATTTTTGTCTTTGAATGCCAAGTGTCTTTTGTACTTTCTTTTATTATCATCATAGTCTTTGCATCAAGATACATAGCAATGATAGCATGTTTGTTTTTAAAGCTTAGTATTAAATATTAAATATCTTTCCCCACTTTAATTTTACATTACTCTGCCAAGAAAAAAAAATTAAAACTCAAGTTATTTTAAGCCTGGACACACTTCCATGATTAGCCGGGCTATGTAAAAGTTGGTGGCTTTATTCTTCCTGCTGTGTAAGCAGATCCAGGCCCTAGAAATATGGGACCAGGTTATACAATTGTTTTTGAAAAGTGTGCTACAAAATGGATGGCCTGTTTTAAGCCAGGTTACAAAGTAAGGAAGGGGATAAGAGAAGGACATTTTGTTCCAG
>CAUYRH010084140.1:0-17352 GCA_963574655.1 Perodicticus potto
GGCGATTCTCTTGCCTCAGCCTCCCAAGTAGCTGGGACTACAGGTGCCCGCCACAACGCCCGGCTATTTTTCTGTTTTGTAGTTTAGCCGAGGCCAGGTTTGAACTCGTCTCCTTTGGTATATGGGGCCGGTGCCCTACTCACTGAGCCACATGCACTGCCCTAAAAGTGCTATCTTTTAATTGCTGGGTTTTAATCATTTATTATTTTAGAAAGAGTATCTCACTGTCACCCACGCTAAAGTGCAGTGGCACAGTTCTAGCTCACTGCAGCCTTGAATTCCTAGGCTCAAGCAATCCTCCTGCCTCAGCTTCCCAAAGTGTTGGGATTACAGACATAAGCCACCACATCCAGTGCCTATTATCTATTTTATGTCTTTCTACTACCAGATCACATTTTATAGAAGGCAGGGCTATGTCACTCATACTTAGTCTATGAATGAAAATAGAGAATGCAGTTCACACCTGTAATCCTAGCACTCTGGGAAGCCAAGGTAGGTAGACTGCTTGAGCTCATGAGAGCAAGACCACCCTAAGCAAGAGTGAGACCCTGTCTCTACTAAAAATAGAAAAAATAGCCAGACATTGTGGGGGGCGCCTGTAGTCCCAGTTACTCTGGAGGCTGAGGCAGGAGGATCATTTAAACCCAGGAGTTTGAGATATGATGATGCCACAGCACTCAATCCCAAGGCAACAGAGTGGGACTCTATCTCAAGAGAAAAAAAAAAAAGAAAGAAAGAAAGAAAAGAAAAGTAGATGGGCGGCACCTGTGGCTCAGCAGGTAGGGCGCCAGACCCATATACCAAGGGTGGCAGGTTCAAACCTGGCCCCAGCCAGCTAAAACAACAGTGGCAACTGCAGCAAAAAATAGCCGGGCAGGCGCATGTAGTCCCAGGTACTTGGGAGGCTGAGGCAAGAGAATCGCTTAAGCCCAAAAGAGTTGGAGGTTGCTGTGAGCTGCGACACCACAGTACTCTACCGAGGGCTACAGAGTGAGACTCTGTCTCAAAAAACAAAAAAAAGAAAAGTAGGGACTGCAGAAGGGCATGGAGGGAGTAAGAGCAGGGTGTTCAAGGCTAACGGTAGAGATTGTTCTGTCATGTGTATATCTAAGCATCTTTAGAAACCATCAGAATCTTAAAAAATAAAGCCCTTCCTCTTTTAAACACACACACACACACACACACACACACTCGAAACCACCAGAATCATGTACTCACTAAATATGCCACTTCTAGTCCTAGAGATGAATTTCAGGGAGGCTGTTTTATTTATTCATTAATTTTGGTTTTGGGGGGCTCTCAGCACTAGCTTTAGATACAGTTTACCCAAATTAGAGTCATGTTGTCACTGGGAAGAGGCAGGGGTCCCCCAGTTCTCCCCTCCCCATTAAGTTCTAAACTTAATATCAGCCCCCAGGTATCCAGGGGCTAAAATCTATAATCGAACCTTCCTTCTCTGAGAGCCAAAAGCGCCCTGAAGGAGGCAGACCTCTGGGACCCTGGAAGACTACAAGGAAAGCAAGGAGCTATGGGACCTGGAAGCCTCAGGGGTACCCATTGGGGGCACCAATTCTGTCACTAACCGGCTATGTAGCTCTGGGAAAGTTAACCTAGTTTTTTGGGCCTTAATCCTGGACAAAGAAGGTGATAGGACTGAATGTAGGGACCTGCCCAAATAGAAGGGAGGGCAGGGACAAAGAAAAGAAAGCACAAGTCCCGCCCAGGAAGGAATTAGTGCGCCAATCTCCACTTCCCCAACCCTTATATTCCCACCCCGCCTTAACCCACGTGCTGACTTCTCTTTTGAACTCAGCCCACTGGCACCCAAGTGAATAAAGGTCATGTTGCCCACACAGAATCTGGACTCCACTCACGACTCAGAATTACCTCTCATTTTCAGTACCAAACCTCTCAAAAGGCAGCTGAGCTTGACTGTTCAGGTCCCTTTCTGCCTACACCTCTGGGAGCTACCAGCCAGGCTGGTCCAAGTTCAGCATAGTAACCACCACGATCTCCATGGACTCCCTTGTCAGCTTCCTTCTCCCTCACCAAAGCGAAAAAGCCCAACAGCTCAGTCTGGGAGATAAGGATTGCTGACTCTACAAACTGGGCGTCCCCCTCAGGGGACCTCAGGACAGACAAAACTACAGCAGGAGTAGAGCAGGGCAGAGCTGGGAGGGGAGGGCAGAGAGGGCCCACCAGAGGTGCAGGGAGGAACAAGAATCACGGCTCACTGAAAAATCTGACCCAGGAGCTGATCACCTGTAAGTCTTTAAGGGAAGAGCCTGGCTCCATCATTTTCCAATAATAATAATAATAATAATGTACAGTTAAAAGATAGGGGATCCTAACATAAACTGCCTGGGTGCAAGTGACAGCTCTACCAAGCCTTAATTTCCTTACCAAATAATGGGGATAACAGGATCTGTTTTCACTAGGTAGTCATGAGGATTTAATGAGCAAATATCATACAACTTACCACAGTATTTCCATCACAATTAGCACTTAATAAAAGCCAGCTACCATTAACCTCATTGCTATTTCAAACAAGAGCTTCTCAACCAAGCAGTATATGAGCATCTCTTTGAGAATCTTTTATATTTATTTACTTTTTATGGGGAGAGGGTCTTGCTCTGATACCTAGGCTGGAGTGCAGTGGCATGAGCTTTTTTAAAAATATTGAAGCCAGGTTGGGTGTAGTTAGCACTCTGGGAGGCCGAGGTGAGTGGATCTCTTGAGGTCAGGAATTTAAGACCAGCCTGAGCAAGAGTAAGACCCTGTTTCCAAAAAATAGCTGGGCATTACGGCAGGCACCTGTAGTCCCAGCTACTTGGGAAGTTAAGGCAAGAGGATTGCTTGTGCCCAAAAGTTTGAGGTTGCTATGAGCTATGATGCTAGGGCAATCTACCCAGGGAAACCAAGTGAGACTCTGTCTCAAAAAAAGAAAAATACTGAAGCCAGGTGGTGAGACAGGAGACTAGCCTGGGAAACACAGCAAGACCCCATTTCAATTAAAAAATATATACTAATGTCCTTAAGTTTGTGAAAAAAAAAATATATATATGTATATATACTAATGTCAAGGTCTTACCTTTGTAATTTTATTTTATTTTATTTATTTATTTATTTTTATTTTTGAGACAGAGCCTCAAGCTGTCCCCCTAGACAGAGTGGCGTGGCATCACAGCTCACAGCAACCTCCAATTCCTGGGCTCAAGCAAGTCTCCTGCCTCCACCTCCCAAGTAGCTGGGACTACAGGCGCCTGCCACAATGCCCGACCATTTTTTTGGTTGCAGCCGTCATTATTGTTTGGTGGGCCCGGGCTGTATTCGAACCAGTGAGCTCAAGTGTATGTGGCTGGCGCCTTAGCCCATTGAGCCACAGGCGCCGCCACCTTTGTAATTTTAATTTAATTGGTCTAGGGTGGGGCACCAGCATAATATACAGCCAGGGTGAGGACCATTGTTTGCATCATTTATTTATCACTTTCTCAAGCCTAAGGCAGCGTGCTAAGTGCTTTTCAGGTGGAAAGAGAATTAATTGGTTCATTCAACAAATTAAAAAAGAATTTCTTTTTTTACTGTCAATCTCACTTAAGTATGATCAACAAATGTTTCTGATGACTGTTTATCGCAGCCAGCAAGAACACAGTGTGAAGAGACAAAGTCTTGGCCTTGATATAATTCTGGATCTAATGGCAAAAAACAAACAAATGAATATGATTTCAAACCATAGAGTCTGTAAGGTGAGTGAAATAAAGCAATGAATATACAATGGGTCGAAGAGTGTGCATTATTTTAGTGTAAGAAGATAGGAAAAGCCACTGAAGAGGTGGCCTTTGAACTGATTATCTAAATGATGAGAAGGCAAGAGGGCCTGTAAAAGACTCTAAGGCAGCGGTTCTCAACCTGTGGGTTGAGACCCACAGGAACTGTATTAAAAGGTTGCGGCATTAGGAAGGTTGAGAACCACTGCTCTAGGGGAACCAGCATTCCAGCCAGAGGGAACACTATAAAACCCTGAAGGCAAGATCAAGTAGATTTGACTCATGGCTCCAAGGCCCCAAATGCCTCCCTGACTTTGACTGCAGGGGAAGTTCAGGGGAAGCAGGCAAGGCAAGGTTCTACTGCCTAGAGATGGTATCTCCAAATCAGCCCTCTCCCCATTCCCTGGCATAGGGAGTCAAAAGCCACAGTGGTTTGTAACAACACTGATTACCACTGGCTAAGCACTGACTTCACATACACTACCTAGACTTTAAGGTAAAAGCGACTACTAGGGCCCTCATTTTATGGATGAGGTCTAAGGTTCAGAGCTCACTTCTGGGTGCTTAGCTGGGAAGGAGGAAGGAGAGCTGGGGGATATAAACCAGGTTTCTGCAAGTGCAGAAAAGATTCCCCACCCTCTAAATTTCTCAAGGTCTCAATAATCTCTAGGTGTTTGCACCTGAGGCACACCAGGAGTAAGCACTTTCTGTCCACAACCACAGCACCTGTCACACTGTTTCTCACCTTGAGAGAACATGAGAGCCTAGTTCCTTGCTGCTACTCCAGCGTTTAGCACAACATTTTTTGCTATGATGGAATGCTTTATAACTGCGCTGTCCAATAAATATGGGAGTCCCTAGTCACTGTGGCTGAGCATTTGAAATGTGACTAATGCAGCCAAAAAAAAATGAATTTTTCATTTTATTTAATTTCAATTTATCTAGATGTAAATAGCCACATGTGGCTAAGGGCTGCCATATTGTATAGCACAGGTTCAGCATACCTGATGAAGGCACGATTCCAGTCCCATTTAGCAGATAAAAGAAAGGGAAACCCAGAAGGGGCAGGTCAGGTCTGACCCTAGTGTGGGTCAGAGGGAGAACCAAGGGTAACTATTCCTATAGGGCCACCCGGAACACTGAAGTCAGACAACCCACTGGGTGGCCACTCAATAGGAAGGTCTTCAAGCAAGTTGTAAAGATGGTAGTGGCCTTAGATCAGTGGTTGGCTAATTTAGGACTCGCTACATGTTAACTTTTATATTAGTGCAGGTAATTGCACACAGGTTCTTTTTTTTTTTTTTTTTTGAGACAGTCTCACTCTGTTGCCCTCAGTAGAGTGCCATTGCGTCATAGCTGACAGCAACCTCAAACTCTTGAGCTTAAGTGATTCTCTTGCCTCAGCCTACCAAGTAGCTGGGACTACAGGCGCCCTCTGCAACACCAGCTTTTTTTTTTTTTGGTTGTAGTTGTCATTGTTGTTTGGCAGGCCTGGACTGGATTCCAACCCACCAGCTTTAGTGTATGTGGCCGGTACCCTAGCCACTGAGCTACAGGCACTGAGCCTGCACTTAGGTTCCATTTAATTTTCATCCATTTGGGGGTGGGGGACTCTATTTTGCACACAAGACTAAGTGTCCAAAGGTTAAGCATTAGCTGACAAGTGGCCAGTCTGAGATTTGAACCCAATTCACTCTGACTTGCAAGGGTTTTATCTACTACTCACAATGGCCTCTTAGAGAAGCCCCAGCATTTATTTATTTAGAGATGGGGTCTTACCCTTTCACCCATGCCAGAGTGTAGTGGTGAGATTGTAGCTCCTTGCAGCCTCAAACTCTGGGCTCAAGTGATCCTCCTGCTTCAGTTGAGCCTTTTTTTTGTTCTTTTTTATTAAATCATAATTGTGTACATTGGTGCAATCATGGGGCACAATGTGCTGACTTCATATACGATCTGAAATATTTTCATTCAATTATTTAACATAGCCTTCATGGCCTTTTAATCACTATATGAAGACATTTACATTCTGCATTTAGTAATTTTCACTTGTTCCCTTTCAGTTCAGCCGTTATTCTTTTTTTTTTAAATGTAAAAGTCTACTTTTTTTTATATTAGAGAGAAGGAGAAGAGTAGAGGGAAGAGATAAGAGAGAAAAGAGGGCAGGGAGTGAGAAAAGGGAATATAGGGGTGGGGAGAGAAAGGGAGTGAGAGAGAGAATGGTGTAGCATCCCAAAGAAACAAGGGAAGAATGCCAGCGCCAGCCTTTATTCTTGATACCTCATCTAGAGCTTGAGAGCCCCTGGACTCATTCTGCTGCCAAGAGGGGGCAGACACTATCACCTCCCCAACCCCAGCGCTGAACTTAGAAATTTGCCTGAGACGCCTGAGAGGAAGGCCCAGCGATATGGCCCATGCAGCTCCTGACCTCCAACCCTCCTGAAGCGGGTGTGCATGTGCCATATACTTGTCTGCCTGTGATGAACTGGGCACCAGGTTAAGTGCTTTCCACATCTGATCTGATTCCTCACAACCACCCAGAGAGAACTAAGTCTTGTCATCTATCCCTTGTTTAGAGACAGGTCTCTGGGGCTCAGAAAAGTCTTCTCCCAGACAGGCACAACTCAAATCTGACTCCAAAGACTGAGCAGTTCACAAGGATCACCTACACCAACAAGAGGCAAATAGGTATATTTATTAGGTACAAAGAACAGTGCTGGGAGGAGACCTGCAAGGTGTATTGAGCCCAGCAAGGGAGACAGACAAGAAGTACCTAATTACACAACTGTTTCACATAAGGGGACAAAAGCTCCACCAGTGGAGGAGGACTGGAAAAGGATATACAAAGGGGACTTGTCTAGGGAGGAAGAGCTTCCCTGAGGAAATGTCTGAGGAAGTTATTCTAGATCCCAGTATAGCTTTGAACACATACTACTATAAAATCAGTATCATGCTATCTTCTAAGGACCCACTTAGAGCAGACGTCCACTTTTCTCAAGAAAGAACACATGGAAATATTCCAGACATCACCAGTTTTCCCCATGGATCAAACAGAGCTTCAGTCTAAAGGCCTGGAAGCCTGCCTAAACCACCTGAGACACTATTTTCTCCCTAGACCACTTCCCAGGTGTTGCCCTGGAGAGGGATGTACCAACTCTCACCTAAGGCAGGCAGGCAGCAATAGGCTTAAATATTCTAGTGGGACACTCCAGGTTAAGAGAAATGGCTACCTTGGCCACATTTATAACAGCTCAAATGTTTGACGCCATCACTATGCTCCAGGCACTGACTGTGCTTTGGCCTTTGCTTGAATTCTGAGTTAATTCTCCCAAATAGTCCTAGAAGACACTACAAAAACTGGGGATGAGATAAGTAATCACCAGGGTCTAGGCTAAGGCCATACAGCAAGTTATCCAAAGGCTGGGGCACGAACCTAGTGCTGGCTTGCTCTAGCACCCAGGTGCTCTCAATGGTAACATTATTTCCATTTTTCAAGAGAAACACTCTGTAAAGTGTCTTAGTCAAAGTCACATAGCAGAGAAGTGACATGATTGAGGGTCATTCCTCCACATCCGGCTTCTAAACATGGTGGGGTTAGAGTAAACATGCTAACAGAAAATCCAGGACACAAACCATGCACCCTGGAGGTAAGACCCTTAGAAACCAAGCAGAAATTTTCCAGAGGTTACCCAGCTTGGTACTAGCACACCGCCATGCTCCAGGACTAGAAACAAGTAAAACTCTCTGAAGTACCAAACACTCCCCACAATCCTAGAGATACCCAGGCCAAAGAATGAGCTACCTGGTGGGACTAGTGAAGAAAACCTCTAAGCACTTCCTGGACCTGCATTTGTTCATCCAGTAAAATGGGGCTATAACGTAGCTTGTGTTTTAGTAGCTGGTTTAGTTCTGAGGACTTAGGGAAAAGTCGAAACTCAAGCCTAGCTAAGTGCTAAGTACTTAATAAATGATAAACTATCCATTATCGCTGCTGGCAGGGGGCGGGGGTGTGTGTGTGCGAATTTTTAGATTAGGTACAGCCTTATTCCAGGGCCCCGCGCAAAGCCTCTCCGTGCAAAGCTTCTCCGGGCTCTGCCGTGGGGACTTCCTGTGGAACGAACTTCTGGGACCTCAGACCACTTACTTACTAGGGCACAACCTAATACGTGGTCGGGGTTGTCCCCTCTACCCACAGTGTTGACAGTCACCGCAGAGTCCCGGGCAGCCTGCCAAGCCCCCAGAACATCCGCGCCCCACTTCCAAATCCATCAGTTGGGCTGGATGGAGACAAGGCCGACTCTCGCTGGCCAGTCCAGGTAGCCCATTCCCCGCGCCGGAGGAATGGAGCTGGGACGCATCCTAGAAAGAGTCCTCTGCCTGCCGGCCCCCGCTAAGAGGAAGGGAATCTGCGGAAGGGGGCGGGGAGGAGGAGTGGTCGGGCCGCTCTGGCCGGGATTTGCCTGGACTTGAAGACGCTCTCAACAGGATCCTAAACCCTGAGCTTCGAGAAGGCTACCCCTCATTGGCCAGGAGTCCGAAGGAGCCCAGGAGAGCTCCATTGCCCCGAGGGGAGGGGGAGGGGTGGAGATGGCCGAGGCTGTCAGTTGATGCAACCCCAGTCCCGGGTTACGCGCTGCTTTCCCTCTCCCAGAGCCCGGGGAGCGCACAGACTAGGCTCGGAACAGCTTGAAGCTAAGAAGCGGCTCGGGGTTCAAGGGAAGAGTGGCGTCGCTCGGCCGCTGCTTACCTCTCCTGGCCCCTGGCCGCCGACGCCTCCCGGGGCGAACGGCAGGTAGCCCTTGAGCTCCGCGCGGCACTCAGAGTCCGCAACGATCATCTTGTGCGCCAGGACCCAGCCGCGGCTGGCCGACGACCCGTGCACCGGAGGGGGTTCTGGACGGACGCACGCAGGAAGCTGGGACTGGGAGCCGCTGGGGAGGATCTAGAACCCCAGGGTGTCTCTCGGGGTTCCAGAACCCTCTGAAATCGGAGAACGGCCGCTGCTGTGCTGGACTCGTCCCCCAGTCTGGCTTCTGGAACGGTGAATGGCCTTGGGGACCTGAGATTGGCTGCGGCGCAGGGGTTTTCAGGGCCTCGGAAGTCCGCAGTGGCCAGAGCTGCTCGCGGACCCAGCGCTCTTCAGCATCCCCGCCGCGGAACTGCCAGCGCTCGCCGGGCTCTGACACTGGCAGAGCCCCTCAGCCCGCTGCGGTCCCCGGGGGAGGGCGGGGATACAAAGCCCCGCGGCGCAGCCAATCAGATATCTGTTTCTCGGGGAGGCGGGGACGACACCTCCCTCTGGAGCCAACAGGTCCGCCAATCGGCTCCGGGAAGTGCCCGGGAATTCTGGGAGCTGTAGTCGGCCTTGGACAAATGCTGCAAACTTTTGCAAGAGGGTTTAGTCAGATCGCTGGCAATACCAGAAAACAGTGACAGCTCAGAGAGTCATTAGGTCTGCGTGATAAAAAGGGACTTTACCGGGCTGGGCCAGACAGCTGGGTGTGAAATCTCTCCCAAATGAATTCTTCATCTTTTCAGTTCCTGGAGGGACTGGTTAGGGTTTAGGAGAGATTTGGTACCTGTGTATCCGGTAGTGCTAATTACAGAGGTGAACACCAGATGTTTGAAAGTTAGAGTACACAACCCTCTTACCCCTGGCTTTGGGGAGGACTCTACTTTCAAATGTGCCAGACATGGATAACTCGCCTTATTTATGGAGTCTCTGGAAAAGGCTTTATTCCTTGAAATCTCATTGGTAACCTTATATCTAACCTCAATCCCAAGTGCTGCAGTTTCTCCACCTTCTGCTCCTTTGGACTGGAGGCTCCTTACCACCCTCCTCGAAACTTTGTAACAAGGTGTTCTGCTCTCTCTATTCTCACCTCTGCTTCTAGCCACTCCTTCTCTGACTCCTCTTTTTCCACCCACTCCCTAAAACGTGGGTGCTCTCCTAGTTTCTGTTTTTATCCCTCTTCTCTCCAGACATACTCTCCCTGATCTCATCCAGTTCCTAGCCTTCAACTCTCCTCTTGCCAGGAAGTTACCTCTATCTGCACCTCAAAGTGGAATTTATCTGTTAGTTTCCTTCACAGTTTTCCCTCACAGCTCCTTATTTTGTTTCCTTTAAAAAAAAAAAAAAGACAGAGTCTCACTCTGTTGCCTAACTAGAGTGCTATGGCATCAGCCAAGCTCACAGCAACCTCAAACACTTGGGGTCAAGTAATCCTCCTGCCTCCCAAGTAGCTGGGACTGTAGGTGCCCACCACAACACTCACCTAATTTTTCTATTTTTAGTACAGACAGGGTCTCATTCTTGCTCAGGCTGGTCTTGAACTCCTGAGCTCAAGGGATCCTCTCTCCTTGGCCTCCCTGAGTGTTTGGATTACAGGAATGAGCCACTGTTCTCGGCCTTTGTTTCCATTTTAAAGTCATTGTTTATTCAAGATGTGGAACCCTGGAAGGGACAGGGATGGACCAAACCCCCAAGGTCACCTCTGAGACTGAATCTGGGCTTATGATTCCAAAGATCAGACTCTGACTTGATCTTCTGCCTCCAACTTCTTGAGAAAAGACATTAATTTCACTCTCCCCTGAGCTCTCAAGGCACTTGGGCTGGGTCTCTGTTTTAACACTTATGATATTCTACATTGTATTGTGATTTTTGTGTACATGTCTTATCTGATCCTTTTGATTATAAATTCCTTGAGGGCAGGTTCCCCATCTTGACATCTTTGTCTCTTGTCCTATGCCACCTAGCACAATGCCCTGCCAATAATATGCCCTTGGTCACTGAATCTTTCATTGCATCAAATTCCCTTCTAAACTGCCCTATGTCCAATTCAGTTTTTATTTAGAAAATTTACTCTGTAATGTCAATGTCCAGCTCAAAAAAGCTTCACTGGTATTTCATCGGCTACAGAATAAAGATTAAGTCCTTATATTGACATTCAAGGTTTGCAAAATGTGCCTCAACTTAACCTTTCTTTTCTTATCATGTGCCACACCCATGTTCCTTGTTTGGCCTTTACACATTTTTCAAGTACTCCTGTTACAATTCTCTGCCCATTGAAACTGTATCCAACATTCAGTGCCTTCCTTCCTGTTTGTGATCCCAAGGAAGACTAGACTTCTATTGCCACTCCTTCCAAAAGCCTTGCTTCTGGCGGTGGCTCATGTCTGTAATTCTAGTACTCTGGGAGGCCGAGACAGGTGGATTGCTTGAGCTCACAAGTTCAAGACCAGTCTGAGCAAAAGCAAGACTCCATCTTTACTAAAAATAGAAAAACTGGGGCGGCGTGTGTGGCTCAGTGGGTAGGGCGCTAGCTCCATATACTGAGGGTGGTGGGTTCAAACCCAGCCCCAGCCAAACTGCAACAACAACAACAACAACAAAATAGCCAGGCATTGTGGTGGGCACCTGTAGTCCCAGATACTCGGGAGGCTGAGGCAAGAGAATCGCCTAAGCCCAAGAGCTGGAGGTTGCTGTGACCTGTGTGACGCCATGGCACTCTACCGAGGGTGATAAAGTGAGACTCGGTCTCTACAAAAAAAAAAAAAAAGAAAGAAAGAAACACTGAGGCAGGAGGATCGCTTGAGCCCAAGAGTTTGAGGTTGCTGTGGGCTATGATGCCAGGGCACTCCACCCAGGGCAACAGCTTGAGACTCTGTCTCAAAAAAAAAAAAAAAAAGAAAGAAAGAAAGAAAGAAAAAAGAAAATAAACCTTGCTCCTTGCTGCAGCTCAGTTGAAAGCAAGCTCACCCACTCCTCAACATCTTCATTCAGTACATTCTTTCTACCTCTTTTAAACCGGATCTCCAAACCTGATGGAGCTTCAATGTCACGTTTATGACATCTTACCCCTTCCCTCCAGCTAACAATGGAGTAAGTTATTTACCACGTATACGAAATGAGGAAACTTAAATTTAAAGCAGAAACTGGGTTAGCACTTTTTTTTTTTTTTAGAGACAGAGTCTCACTTTGTCGCCCTTGGTAGAGTGCTGTGGCGTCACAGCTCACAACAACCTCCAGCTTCTGGGCCTAGGCGATTCTCTTGCCTCAGCCTCCTGAGCAGCTGGGATTACAGGCGCCTGCTACAATGCCCAGCTATTTTTTGGTTGCAGCTCGGCCGGGGCTGGGTTTGAACTCGCCACCCTCAGTATATGGGACTGGCGTCCTATTTACTGAGCCACAGGCGCAGCCCTTTTTTTCTTTTTTGAGGCAGAGTCTGCTGGGCTCCATTGCCATGGTGTCTGTCAGTCTCCATCACAGCAACCTCAAACTCCTGGGTTCAAGCAATCCTCTTGCCTCAGCCTCCCTGAGTTGCTCAGGTCTTGCTCAGGTTTGTCTCCAACTCCTGAGCTCAAGGGATCCTCCTGCCTCCACCACCGTGCCTGGCCCTATAAGTGGTCTTTTTATCCCCTGATAGCATATACAGGCATACCTTGGAGATATCACCAGTTCTATTACAGATCATGCTGATAAAGTAAATGTCACAATAAAGGAAGTGACACAAATTATTTGGTTTCCCAGTGCATTTAAGTTATGATTGTACTATAGTGTAGTCTATTAAGTGTGCAATAGCGTTGTGCAAAAAAAACACAACGTATATACCTTAATTTAAAAATACTTTATTGTTGGCTGGGCACAGTAGCTCACACCTATAATCCTAGCACTCTGGGAAGCTGAGACGGGTGGACTGTCTGAGCTCACAGGTTCGAGACCAACCGGAGCAAGAGCAAGACCCCATATCTAAAAATAGCCCTGTGTTGTGGCAGGTGCTTGTAGTCCCAGCTACTTGGGAGGCAGAGGCAAGAGAATCACTTGAGCCCAAGAGTTTGAGGTTGCTATAAGCTATGATGCTGCGGCACTCTACAGAGGGCGGCAAAATGAAACTCTGTCTCAAAAAAAAAAAGGTGGCGCCTGTGGCTCAGTGAGTAAGGCGCAGGTCCCATATACTGAGGGTGGTGGGTTTGAACCCAGCCCGGGCCAAACGTCAACAAAAAAATAGCTGGGCATTGTGGCAGGGACCTGTGTCCCAGCTACACAAGAGGCTAAGAGAATCACCTAAGACCAAGAGTTGGAGGTTGCTGTGAGCTGTGATGCCATAGCGCTCTACCAAGGGCGATAAAGTGAGACTCTGTCTCTAAAAAAAAAAAAAAAAAAGCTTTACTGCTAAAAATGCTAATGATCGGCTCGGCACCCGTGGCTCAACAGACTAAGGCGCCAGCCACGTACACCTGAGCTGGCGGGTTCGATTCCAGCCTGGGCCCGCCAAACAACAATGACGGCTGCACCCAAAAACTGGCCGGGCGTTGTGGCGGGAGCCTGTAGTCCCAGCTACTTGGGAGACAGAGGCAAGAGACTCGCTTGAGCCCAGGAATTGGAGGTTGCTGTGAGCTGTGAAGCCACAGCACTCTATCCAGGGTGACAACTTGAGGCTCTGTCTCAAAAAAAAAAAAAAAAATGCGAATGATCATCTAAGGCTACAGGGTGAAGTAATATTTTCCCTGGTGAAGGGTCTTGCCTTCATCTTGATCAGTATTGATTGATGATGCTGATGGTGATTGCTAAAAATTGGTGTAGCTCAGGCAATTTCTTAAAATAAGACAACAATGAATTGGCTGCATCAATTGACTTCCTTTCATGAAAGATTTCTCTGTGGTACGCAATGCATTTGATAGCATTTTACTTACTGAGCTTGTTTCAAAATTGGAGTCAATCCTCTCAAATTTTACTACTGCTTTATCAAGGAAGTTCATATAATATTCTAAATCCTTAGTTGTCATTTCAGCTGTATTTACCAGGAGGAGATTCTATCTTAAGAAACCACTTTTTTTGCTCATCCTTAAGAAACACATCCTCATACATTTAAATTTTATCATGAGTGCAGTAATTCAAACACATGAATTTAATTCATGAGTTGAAACAATTCTACCAAGTCACACCTTAAGGCTCCTTTTCTAATTCTAGTTCTCTTGCTCTTTTTACAGTTACTTCCTCCACTGAAGTCTTGAACCACCTCAAAATCATCCATGAGCATTAGAATCAACTTATTCCAAAATCCTGTTAATGTTAATATTTAGACCTCATATAAATCACAGATATTCTTTTCTTTTTTCAGACACAGAGTTTAACTTTGTCTCTTAAAAAAAAAGGGCTGGGTTCAAACTCTCTACCCTCTGTATATGGGGCCGGTGCCCTACTCACTGAGCCACAGGCGCCACCCCAAATCACAGATATTTTTAATGGCACCTAGAATGGTGAATCTTTTCAAAAGGTTTTCAATTTATTATGCCCACATTCATCAAAGTAATTATTATTCATAGCCTCACAGAAAATATTTCTTAAACAATAAGATGTGAAAGTTGGGCTCGGTGCCTGTAGCTCAACGGGCTAAGGCGCCAGCCACGTACACCTGAGCTGGCGGGTTCGAATCCAGCCCAGGCCCGCCAAACAACAATGACGGCTGCAACCAAAAAAAAAAAAAAAATGGCCGGGCGTTGTGGCGGGCGCCTGCAGTCCCAGCTGCTTGGGAGGCGGAGGCAAGAGACTTGCTGGAGCCCAGGAATTGGAGGTTGCTGTGAGCTGCGATGCCACAGCACTCTATCCAGGGTGACAGCTTGAGGCTCTGTCTCAAAAAAAAAAAAAAAAGATGTGAAAGTTGAATTTACTCCTTGATCTATGGGCTACAAATGGATATTGTGTTAGCAGGAATGAAAAAAAAAAGGCTAATCTCCTTGTACATTCCCATCATCCCCATCAGAGCTCTTGGGTGATCAGGTGCATTGTTAATGAGCAATGAAAGGCATCTTTTTTTTCTGAGCAACAGGTCTCAGGAATGGGCTTAAAATATTCAGTTAACCATGCTATAAACAGACATGCCATCATCCAGGCTTTGTTGTTCCATTTATAGAGCACAAGCAGAGTAGATTTACCATAATTCCTCTTTTTTTTTTTAGAGACAGAGTCTTACTTTGTCACCCTTGGTAGAGTGCTGTGGCAACACAGCTCACAGCAACCTCCAGCTCTTGGGCTTAGGTGATTCTCTTGCCTCAGCCTCCCGAGTAGCTGGGACTACAGGTGCCAGCCACACGCCCAGCTATTTTTTTGTTGCAGTTTGGCGGGGGTCAGGTTCGAACCAGCCACGCTCTGTATATGGGGCCAGCGCCTACTCACTGAGGCACAGGCGCTGCCCAGATTTACCATAATTCTTAAGGGTCTTGAAATTCTCAGAATGGTAAATGAGCATTGGCTTCAACTTAAAGTCACAACTGCACGAGCCCCCAACGAGAGAGTCAGCCTGTTTTGGGGGTTTTTTTTTGAGACAGAGTCTCAAGCTGTCACCCTGGATAGAGTGCTGTGACATCACAGCTCACAGCAACCTCCAATGCCTGGGCTCAAGCGAGTCTCTTGCCTCTGCCTCCCAAGTAGCTGGGACTACTGGCACCTGCCACAATACCCGGCCATTTTTTTTTTTTGGTTGCAGCCGTTGTGGTTTGGCAGGCCCAGGAGTCAGCCTGTTCTTTGAAGCTTTAAAACCAGGCATTGACTTCTCCTCTCTATCTATGAAATTCCTACATAGAATCTTCTTTCAAAATATAAAGCTGTTTTATTACATTGAAAATCTGTTGTTTTATGAAGCCACCCTTATCAAAGACCTTAGCTAGCCCGTCTGGATAATGTGCTGCAGCTTCTCCATCAGCGCTTGCTACTTCACCTTGCACTTTTATGTTCTACAGCTTCTTTCCTTTAACTCATGGGCCAGCTAAAGTTTATTAGCTTCTGACTTTTCTTCTGCAGTCTTCTTACCTTTCTAGAATTGAAGAGAGTTATTGCTTTTCTCTGAATTAGGCTTTGACTTAAGGGAAAGTTGTGGCTGGTTTGATTTTCTATCTAGCTCACTAAAACTTTCTTCATATCAGCAAGAAGGTTGTTTTGCTTTCTTATCAATTGTGTGTTCACTGGAATAGCACTTTTAATTTTTTTCAAGAATGTTTTCTTTGCATTCACAGCTTGGCTAACTATTTGGCATATCTTGGCTTTTAACATGCTTTCCTGGCTAAGCTTAATCATTTCTAGCTCTTTCTTTTTTTTTGTTAGAGACAGAGTCTCACTTTGTTGCTCTCAGTAGAGTGCTGTACTGTCACAGCTCACAGCAACCTCCAGCTCTTGGGCTTAGGCAATTCTCTTGCCTCAGCCTCCCAAGTAGCTGGGACTACAGGCTCCCTCCACAATACCCGGCTATTTTTTTGTTGCAGTTTGGCCGGGTTGGAACTCACCACCCTCTGTATATGGGGCCGGTACCCTCCTCACTGAGCCACAGGCGCCACCCCATTTCTAGCTCTTGATTTAAAGTGAGAGACATGTGACTCTTCCTTTTACCTGAACACTGAGAGGCCATTGTAGGGTTATTAATTGGCCTAATTTCAATATTGTGCCTCAGGGAAAAGGAAGGTTGTGTGTTTGTGTGTGTGTGGGGGGAGGGATGGCAGGTTGGTGAAGCAGTTATAATACAAAACATTTATTCATTTTATGTGGGCGTAATTTGGGGTGCCTCAAAACAATTGCAATACTAACATGAACAGTCAGTGATCACAGATGACCATAGCAGATGTAATAATAAGGAAAAAGTTTGAGATACTGCTAGAATTGCCAAAATGTGACATGGATATATGAAGTGAGCTCATGCTTTTGGAAAAATGGCACTGATAGACTTGCCTGATGCAGGGTTGTCACAAACCTTCGATTTATTAAAAAAATGCAGTATCTCTGTAGTGCAATAAAATAAGGTATGCCTATAAATACTTTTGAATGAATAAATATGAGTTACTTTGTAGAATAACCTTTAGAATCTTCACTTGACTAAAGCATTCCCAAAGCTTACTTAACAAAGTTAGTAAGGAGGAAGAGTTTGAGGAGAAAAGGCAAAAAATACTGATATTACCAATTAGATGATCATTTGTGAACCAGTCTCCAAGAAAGAAATGGAGGGAAGAGGCACAGACACTAACATTTACTGAACTCCAGCAAGGATCCAGGATACACCCAATGTCTCATGTCACCTCACCACAACCTTGTGAAGCAGGCTATAATATCTCCCTTTGAGCGATGAGAAAACTGAGGATCAAGAGGTGTATCAGCCAAGGTCAGATAGCTTACTAATATGCTGAGTAAGGATTCCAACCCAGTCAGGAATGTCGCCAATGCAGAAACTCCACCACACCTGTGACAAGAGGATGTGAATATGTAAGAAGCTGGCAAAAAGAACTGCAGCTTAATTGGGAGTGAGAAATATAACTGTCGGCTCGGCGCCTGTGGCTCAACAGGCTAAGGCGCCAGCCACGTACACCTGAGCTGGAGGGTTCGAATCCAGCCCGGACCTGCCAAACAACAATGACGGCTGCAACCAAAAAATGGCCAGGGGTTGTGGCGGGCGCCTGCAGTCCCAGCTACTTGGGAGGTGGAGGCAGGAGACTCGCTTGAGCCCAGGAATTGGAGGTTGCTGTGAGCTGTGATGCCACAGCACTCTATCCAGGGCAACAGCTTGAGGCTCTGTCTCAAAAAAAAAAGAAATATAACTGATGGGCC